>CABHPH010147306.1:0-24647 GCA_902168325.1 Peromyscus nudipes
GCAGCCCCATTTCATGACCTCAAAACACAGCCATACTTGACAGATTGGAGTATTGCAGAAGACAAAAATACCTTTCATGGAACAGACACTTCACCACATAAAAGTGAGAAAGCATTCTAGACAGAGAGAATAGAACTATATCTGATATTCTCATTTGTAAGGTGGGGTTTTTTATGTTTCATGTAATTTATTTCAGTTACTGTTCTATGTTTTTAGTCTTTGAGAAATAGAGGCAGGTGACCTACTGGTGAGCATCAAACTGCTCATTTATTACTTATGTATTGAGTTAAAGGATGTGGATTACAATTGCCAGTGAATGAACTTAATATGATAAATATTATCCCCAATGTTTAAACAAAGCCTCTGGATTAATAGGACAAATTTGAGGATTATAAGCTTTCTTGAATCATAAAGGTGCTTGTATCCAATTTCTTCATCTTTAAAAGTCAATTACATAAGTCAGACTAACTTGAATATAAATGAGGAATGCAGATACAGTGGGAATCGTTTTTTAATGTAGGTCTCTAAACAGAAGTAATGAGAGGTGAGTGTTAGCCTGTGTTTCCTGATTTGTCTCCTTCATTTAGCCTTAAGTAAGCCTACTGCCTGCCAGGGGTGATCACATTCTTCTCATTAGAAGAAATTAGCTCTCTCTAAGGATAATCCACTTTCCTACAAAAGTCTCTAATCCTCACTGCCCCATTAGGTTTAGTCTTTGACTCTCAGTACTATAAATGGATAAAGACAGTAACTATATTTACTTCCAAAGGGAAGCATTACCCAAAAGAGACAGCTTACTCTTTAATATATTTGACATAAAAAAACACACATAAAACATTTTATTTTACAACTACTTCTAAGTTTGCTACCTTAAAAATTAACAGCCACATTCTTGAAATATTAATACAGTAATATACCAAACTTGAACATAAACTCTGACACTTTTATGAATTTTCTTGATGGAAAATTCCAAAGAAATTGAACAATTAAAGAAAACATTGTTGATCAAGTCAAATTAATATTTTTTTGCCATTTCATAGGTCCTAAGTATTTCATTAGTGACATGAACTTCAGAACAGTTGAGTGCTCACTTTATGGGAAACATCAGCTTTGATAGTCAGCAACAGTTTAGCTGGTAGGATTTATCACACTGATAACTGTTTAGTCCTGCTTGCTCCTCAGACAAAGACACCATACGCTAAGAACTACTGTCAAGTAAGAAGAAAAACAGACCTATGCTTTTTAAAACTCAAGACCTCCAAATAGTGTTCAAAGCTAAACCTTCTCTACCTGGCCATCCAGAGTCCCTTACAGGAATATTTAATTAAATGTCTATATTAGCAAACTGAGTGTTGTCCTGTGGATTTACCTGGGTGTCCTTACTTTAAACACAGACTCTATGTGAATCTGCATCTCTAGATCCCTTACTTTATAATATAAATATGGAAAAACATGGGACACCATGGTGCATCTTAGGCTCCAATTTGAACTATTAGTAGTAATTTTTAAAATACTCCATTTTTATTAAAAAAATCCATCAACTAAATATATACAGAAAATATATATCTTTGTATTTAATTAGAATGTTCTGTATGTAGAAACAGATTAATATTTGTTATTAGTTATACGCAGCCATAATTTTTAGTTAAGTTAGTGTAAAATATGTCTTTCTATATTTATGATCACCAATGTTAACTATTTTTAAATGGGTTAAAGATTTTAAGAAAATGAGAAAGAATACAAAATCTTTCATTTTATTTTATCGTCAAAATGGCTAATTTTAATTTTAAAAGAGACTAATGAAAGTCAGTGTCCAAATATGGCAAACTTTTATGTAAATGGCAAAGGTATTTTAGTTCAGTTCACAATTTCTAATTGAGATAATTCTGTGATGAAGAGATGCAGTACTACTAAATGGATATAATTTTGGGTCAAATGATTGAGAAATGAGCAACCAGCTTTTCAGAGCTGGTACTTGAAAACTTTTTAAAATCAGATAGCTGATAATGTTTTTGTGCAGGACTGGCAGGTGTTCTCACAAGTCACATGAGGTATTTGCAGTTAGGAGGGGTTATAGATCTCCACATTAAGGGATCCATGCATGCAGTATTTTTATTTAAGTAAATCAATGGTAATTCTGTCATTTCCCTCCACCGTAGTACTAACTAACAGCCGTGAAATGGCCGTGTCTGATTATAAGAACATATATATAATATTATTAAGCCTGCCTCCTTTCTCAACAGTTTTCCTTGTCTTGTCGAGGTCTCAGCTTTATTTCTTATTGAAGACGCTGGCAGCATTTTCAGGATGGATTTTGTCCTATGATGAGTTTATCAGTACCTACGTCCCAGCTCTCTATGAGTATTTCAGGCCACTATGCATCTTTATATTTATATATCAGTCCATTGACATTCTTCAAAAATAAGTTAGTTCAATGAAATATTCTTTTTCGCATTTATGAAGCTGTTTAAGATTTAATGAAAAGCTTTGTTTGTATATCTCTATTTGCTGTTGAGTATGTAGGAATTTTGGTTTAATTTTCAAAATTAGTTTGCACATTTAGTCTGAAATAAGTTTATAAAATATAATTTTCAGTTTCTAATTTTTCTTTTTTTAAATTTAGTCAACATGAACACTTTATATTCTTTAAACTATACGAATTATTCTTTTTTCTGATAATGCTGAAGGTCCCTTTTCTATCATCTTTTCTAAAAAAAAAAATATCAACGCATGTGTTCTTTTTTTAATTTAAAAATTCATTTAAATACCAACCAGAATTCCTCTTTTCACCCTTCCTCCTGTCTCCCTCAAATCCACCCTGAACCATCCTCCATCCATTCCTCCAAAGAAAAGGCCTCCCATGGGAGTCAACAAAGCCTGGTACATTCAGTTGAGGCAGGACCAAATCCCTCCCCTCTGCATCAAGGCTGAACAAGGCATTCAGCCATAGAGAACTGGCTCCAAAATGCCAGCTAATGTAGCAGGTCCCACTGCCAGGGTCCCCTCAAACAGACCAAGCTATACAACTCCTAGTTCAGTCCCATGCAGGCTCCCTAGCTGTTGGTTTAGAGTTTGTAAGTTCCCACCAGCTTGGCTCAGTTTTCTCTGTAGATTTCCCCATCATGATCTTGACCCCCCCCCCCCACCCCCCACACTGCCTCATATAATCCTTCCTCTCTTCAACTGGACTCCTGGAGCTTGCTCTGGTGCTTGGCTGTGGATCTCTGCATCTGCTTCCATCAGTTAGTGGGTAAAGACTCTATGAAGACAGTTAGGGTATTAACCAATCTGTTTCAGACACCCTCTCCACTATTGCTGGTAGTCTTAGCTGGAGTCATCCTTGTAGATTCATAGGAATTTCTAGCACCAGGTTTCTCCCTAACCCCATAATGGCTCCCTCTACCAAGATATCTCTTTCATTGCTCTCCCACTACATCCTTCCCCCAGCTAAACCATCCCATTCCCTCACGATCTTATACCCCATCCCCTTCCTTCAACCGCACCCACTTCTTTCAGTTTACCCAGGAGATCTCATGTATTTCCCCTTCCCAGGACAATCCATGCATCCCTCTTAGGGTCTTCCTTCTTACCTAGCTTACTCTGGTTTTAGTCTGGTTCTCCTTTGTTTTGCATTTTGTATCCACTTATGAGTGAGTACATACCATATTTGTCTTTCTGAGCCTGGGTTACCTCACTCAGGATTTTTTTCTAGGTCCATCCTTTTGCCTGCAAATTTCATGATATCATTTTTTTTCACAGCTGAATAGTACTCCATTGTGTATATGTACCACATTTTCGTTATCCATTCTTCAGTTGAGGGCCATCTAGGTTGTTTCCAGGTTCTGGCTATTATAAATCATGCTACTATGACCATAGTTGAGCATGTGTCCTTGTGGTTTGATTGAATATCTTTTGGGTATATGCCCAAGAATGGTATCATTGTGTCTTGAAGTAGATTGATTCCCAATTTTCTGAGAAGTCACCATACAGTTTTCCAAACTGGCTGTACAAGTTTGCACTCCCATCAGCAGTGGAGAAGTAATTCCCTTATTCCACATCCTCTCCAACATAAGCTATCCTCAGTGTATTTTGTTTTAGCCATTCTGATAGACGTAAGAGAGTATCTCAGATTCATTTTGATTTGCATTTCTCTGATGACTAAGGATGTTGAGCAATTCCTTAAATGTCTTTCTGCCATTTCAGATTCTTCTGTTGAGAATTCTCTGTATAGATCTGTACCTCATTTTTAATTAGATTATTTGGTGTTTTAATGTCTAGTTTCTTGAGTTCTTTATATATTTTGGAGATCAGCCCTCTGTCAGATGTGGAGTTGGTGAAGATCTTTTCCCATACTGTAGGCTGTCATTTGCCTAAGAGGAACTTTTCAGTTTCAGGAAGTCTCATGAATTAATTGTTGCTCTTAATGTCTGTGCTATGGGTGTTATATTAATGAAGTGGTCTCCTGTGCCAATGCATTCAAGGGTACTTCCCACTTTCTCTTCTTTCCAGTTTAGTGTAACTGGATTTATGTTGAGGTCCACATGGACTTGATTTTGTGCATGGTGATAAATATGGATCTATTTGCATTTTTCTACATGTTGACATCCAGTTTTACCAGCACCATTTGCTGAAGATGCTTTCCTTTTTTCCATTGTACAGTTTAGAATTTTTTGTAAAAATCAGGTGATCATAGGTGTTTCGATTAATGTCAGGGTCTTCAACTCAAATCCGTTGGTTCATGTGTCTGTTTTTATGCCAATACCAAGCTGTTTTTACTACTACATCTTTATAGAAGAGCTTGAAGTCAGGGGTGGTGATGCCTCCAGAAGTTCCTTTACTGTACAGGATAGTTTTGGCTATCCTGGGTTTTTTGTTTTTCCATATGAAGTTGAATATTTTTCTTTCATGGTCTGTGAAGATTTGTGTTGGGATTTTGATGGGCCTTGCATTGAAAAGATTGCTCTTGGTAAGGTTGTCATTTTTATTATGTTGATCCTAACTATTCATGAGCAAGGGAGATCTTTTCATTTTCTGATATCTTCTTCAAGTTCTTTCTTCAAAGACTTAAAGTTCTTGTCATACAGGTCTTTCACTTGCTTTGTCAGAGCTAGCCCAAGTTACATTGTATTATTTGTGGCTACCGTAAAGGGTTATGTTTCTCTGATTTCTTATTTGTATAAAGGAGGGCTACTGATTTTTTTCAGTTAATCTTGTATCCTGCCACATTACTGAAAGTATTTATCAGCTGCAGAGTTCCCTGGTAAAATATCTGGGGTCACTTATGTATACTGTCATATTATCTACAAATAGTGAAAGTTTGACTTCTTCCTTTCCAATTTGTATCCCCTTGACCTCCATTTGTTGTCCTATTGCTCTAACTAGAACTTCAAGTCCTATATTGAATAGATATGGAGAGAGTAGAAAGCCTTGTCTTGTTCCTGATTTTAATGGAATTGCTTTTAGTTTCTTTCTATATAGTATGATGTCGGCTGTTGACTTCTATATATTGCCCTTATTATGCTTAGGTATGTTCCTTGTATCCCTGATCTCTCCCAGACCCTTATCATGAAGGGATGTTGGATTTTGCCAAAGACTTTTTTTAGCATCTAATGAGATGAGTGTGTGTGTGTGTGTGTGTGTGTGTGTGTGTTTCCTTTTGGTTTGTTTATATGGTGGATTACACTGACAGAGTTTCATATGTTGAATCATCCTTGCATCTCTGGAATGAAATTGTTCTTTCTTTTAAATTTTCCAGTTTTGTGGAGTACAGATTTCTGAAGTGTGACCTGATGATTCTCTGGATTTTCTCAATATCTGTTGCTATGTTCTCTTTTTTGTTTCTGTTTTCATCAATTTGGATATTCTCTCTCTGCCTTTTGATTGGTTTTGATAAGGGTTTGTCTACCATGTTGATTTTCTCAACTCCTTGTTTCATTGATTCTTTGTACTATTCTCTTTGTTTATATTTATTGATTTCAGCTCTCAATTTGATTATTTTCTGGTATCTATTTCTCCTGGGTGAGTGTGCTTCTTTTTGTTGTAGAGCTTTCAAGTGTTCTGTTAAATTGCTAGTGGAGATCTTCAACTTCTTTATGTAGGCATTTAGTGCTATGAATTTTCTGCTTTTGTGCTGCTTCCATAGTCCCACAAGTTTGAACATGTTGTAGATTCTTTTTAATTGAATTCTAGGAAGTACTTAATTTCCTTCTTTATTTCTTCCTTGACCCAGTGGTGATTCGGATGAGCATTATTCAGTTTCCATGAGTTTGTAGGCTCTCTGTAATTTGTGCTATTGTTGATTTCTAACTTTAAGCCATTGTGGTCTGATAAAATACAGGAGGTTATTCCATTTTTTTTTATCTGTTAAGATTTGCTTTTGTGACCAATTATGTGGTCAGTTTTAGAGAAGGTTGCATCAGGTGCTGAGAAGAACATATATTCTTTTGTTTTTTGGCTGGAATATTTTATAAACGTCTGTTAAGTCCATTTGAATTATAACTGTTAGTTCCATTATTTTTCCATTAAGTTTCTTTCTGGAAGATCTGTCCATTGGTAAGAGTGGGGTGTTGAAGTTTCCCAGTATTAGTGTGTGGCTTTTGATGTGTGATTTAAAGTTTAGTAATGTTTCTTTTGCAAATGTAGGTGCCCTTGTATTTGGGGCATAAATGTTCAGAATTGAGACTTCATTTTGATGGATTTTTCCTATGAAGAATATGAAATGTCCTCTATCTCTTTTGATTAATTTTAGTTTGAAGTCTATTTTGTTAAACATTGGGATAGGTATACCAGTTTGCTTCCTAAGTATTTGATTGGATAGTTTTTTCCTAACCCTTTACTCTGAGGTAATGTCTGTCTTTGAAGTTGAGGTGTGTTTCTTGTATGCAACAGAAGGATAAATCCTGTTTCTGTATCCATGTACCCATGCTGATAGCCTATGTCTTTTTATAGGCAAATTGAGTCCATTGATATTAAGGAATATTAATAATCACTGATTATTAATTTTTGGTATTTTTTTTTTATTTTTTTTTGTTGGAGCTGAGGACCGAACCCAGGGCCTTGTGCTTGCTAGGCAAGTGCTCTACCACTGAGCTAAATCCCCAACCCCAATTTTTGGTATTTTTGGTGGTAGTATGTGTGTTTGTCTTGTTTGGGATTTGCTGGTGTGGGATAATCTATTTTCCATGTTTTTATTAGTGCACATAACTTCCTTTTGTTGGAATTTTCCTTCTAGTGCTTTTCATAGGACTGAATTTGTAGATAGTTATTGTTTAAATCTGGTTTTGTCATGGAATATCTTCTTTTCTCTGTCTATTGTGATAGAAATTTTGCTTGGTATAGTAATCTGGGATAGCACCCATGATCTCTTAGTGTCTGCATAATATCTATGCAGGACCTTCTGGCTTTCAAAGTCTCCATTGAGAAGTCGGCCATTATTCTTATGAATCTGTCTTTATATGTTACTTGTCCCTTATCCTTTGCAGCTCTTAATAGTCTTTCTTTATTCTATATGCTTAGTGGTTTGATTATTATGTGATAAGGGGACTTTTTGTTGGGTCCACTCTATCTGGTGTTTGTATCTTGATAGGCATTTGCTTCTTTAGGTTAGGAAATTTTTCTTCTATGATTTTGTTGAATATACTTTCTGTGCCTTTGAACTGGTATTCTTCTACTTCTTCTATGCCAATTATTCTTAGGTTTGGTCTTTTCATGGTGTCCCAGACTTCCTGAACATTTTGTGTTATGATTTTTTTGTCTTTAATGTTTTCTTTGACTGATGAATCTATTTCCTCTATCATATATTTAAGGCCAGAGATTCTCTCTTCCATCTCTTGCACTCTTTTGGTTACACTTGCATCTGTAGTTCCTGTTCATTTACCCAAATTTTCCATTTGCAGAATTCCCTCAGTTTGTGTTTTCTTTATTGCCTCTACTTCAATTTTTAAGTCATAAACTGTTTCCTTTACGTGTTTGATTGCTTTTTCTTGGTTTTCTTTAAGGTATTTATTCATTTCTCCAATTTTTTGTTAGTCTTTTCCCCAATTTCTTTAAAGGAATGTTTCAATTCCTCTTTAAAGGTCACTATCATCTCCATAAAGCTATTTTTAAGGTGGTTTTTTTCTGCTTCTTCTATGTTGGGATATTCAGGTCTTGCTGTTGTCCAGCCACTAAGTTCTGGTGGTCCCATATTGCTCTTTATGTTGTTGGATGTATTCTTGCACTGGTATCTACTCTTCTCTTCTGCCAGTCAGTGCAGGCTTTGCCTGTGTCTCTGGGGTGGCTCTTCATCCTACTGGTACAAGTGGTGTCTGTGCCTCTGGGTCCACTCTTTGCGCCATTGGTGCCTGTGGTGTCACAGGGAGCGACTAAGGCCACAGGGGATGGATGGGATTGGAGGTGGAGTGGTACTTGTCGATTACAGGGTCCAATGGGGGTGATGGTAGAATAGCCTGCCCACAGGAGCCTCGCCTGCTGGCCCACTAGTGGGTCTGCAGTGTGGGGGCATGGGGTGTACCTTGGAGCCTAGGGCCTAGAGACTAGTCTGCCTACTTTGGAGAGCATTCACTCACCTCTTGTTCCAAATGGATGCTGGTGATGTCTCCCTTTTCAATTTTTCTTCTCTCACATATTACATTCTGACCATGGTTTCCCCTCCCTCCACTCCTACCAGTTTCCCCCACACCTCGCCTCTTTTCCAGATCCACTCCTTTTTCTCCTTTCAGGAAAGAGCAGGCCTCCTGGGGATATCGAGGAAATATGACATAACAAGTTACACTAAGACTAGGCACGCCGGGCGGTGGTGGCACACGTCTTTAATCCCAGCACTCGGGAGGCAGAGGCAGGCGAATCTCTGTGAGTTCAAGGCCAGCCTGGGCTACCAAGTGAGTTCCAGGAAAGGTGCAAAGCTACACAGAGAAACCCTGTCTCGAAAAAACCAAAAAAAAAGACTAGGCACATATCCTTGTATCAAAGTTCACAAGGCAACCCATGAGGAGGAAAAGAACACCATTAACAGGCAAAAGAGTCAGAGACACCCACTATTCCCACTTCCCCTGTACTAGGATTCCACATCACCTCCAAAACACCTCCCAATTCCATTCCTCCCTCCCAGTACTCTCTCCTTCCTCCCTCTCTTCTGTACCTATTATCTATTGAACTTATCCACACCCACCCCAATTCCACCCACAGAATCCACTCAACTTTCCTTTCCCAGGGAGATATATTAATATCCCCTTGAGCTCTCCTTGCTACTTAACCTCCTGGGTCAGTGTATTTTAGCATGATTATGTTTTATTTAATGGCTAATACCCACTTACAAGTGAGCACATACCATTATTATGGGATGTTCAATCACATTGTGAACTCAGAGTTTGTGTTTGCATCAGTTAAATAAAGTCAACCCTGGGTCATTAGGCAGGACCAATAACTTGTTAGTAGAAAGTAATCATAGAGAGACTGAGACTGTATGGAATACAGAGAGAGAGACGCACAGGAAGTCGTAGGGAGGGACATTGTGTGTGGTGATGTTTTTTGTCTTTTTGAGATACCAGCAAAGAAGGAAGGTTAGCTATTAGCTCTTCAACCTCTCTGAGATAGCAAGTTTTAACCTGAGCCTGTGACTCCTGAGTCTTTATTAGTAAATGACACAAAAGAGATTTAGCTTAAAACTTCCTTTGGTGGCAGCAGCAGAAGCCAGATATGGTGAGACATAAAAATCCTGCCATACCACTGCCTGAGAAACAGGCCAGTAGCTGTGGAGCCACAATTACTGTCTGAAACAGCAGTAGATGTGCAGTGGCTGTGACAGCTGAACACCAACATTTTGGCACTACAACAAATGATGTGACCACGCAACTGCTGCAGCCCCATTGGTGAGGATGCTGGTAACCAGGCTCAAGCTTGACAGATGAGGCTGGAACTCACCAAGAACTCTGATGCTTCAGACAAATTGAGAAGTCAGGATATATGATGAGACACCTGGGAAGTCATCAAGGATAGAGTTAAATAATATTAAAAAGAAAAATTTCGTCATGTTCAGATTGGGACCTATCACAATACAAGGATGGCTTGAAATGGGAAAAATAAATGAGGGGATAAATGACATAGCTGAGATTTAAGTAGCATTGATTAATTACTATCAGCTTGGTAATTCATATATTATTCTTAAAAAATGGTTGGATAACTGTGCCAAATATGGAAATTTGACTGATTAGATACAAACCTTAGAAAGACCTACTAATGAAAATAAAACACATACTCATATACAGAAGAATTTAGACAAGGATTCCTGCACCACTGCATGATGAAACTGAAGAGGAGTGGCTCAATTGGAAAAACCAACCTTAGTTTATTTAGTTACGATATAAGAATGACCAGTAGACAATAAGTACCCCAAATGTTATACAGAAGTTAAATGGAATCATATAAAAAATATTAGATTTGAGGAGATTTAGAGAAGCAGTCATTTCATATGTGAAGCAGATGTTAAATTCATGGGCCATTCAAAATAGAATTATGTCCCAAGACTGGAAACAGTTACAACAATATTGGAAGCTGGTCCTCAGATATAATGATGAACATGGTGAAAAGAGGAAACTATGACCATAGAACAATGATGTGGGCTAGATAATTAATATGATCCAAGATCAACTTCTAGATGAAGGCCAATATGCCAAGTTCCAAAACCTTCACTGATTTTTTAACAGGATTGACTTCAGCTGTAAAAAGAATACAGTGGGATCTAAAAGTCAGAAAAATATTAATTGAATCTTTTTGACTTTTGAAACTGCTATTTCAGAATTTAAATGGCTGATTAGGCCTTTAAAGGCAACCAATAGATGAATGGATTAGGAATACACCTGATGGTGTGTTGGAGACTGACCTAGGACTGTTTGACCCAGGTATGTTTGGAATTTCCTGCTTGGAGTCTTGCAAAACAAGACGACCTTGGCCTAACCATAAACATGTACGATTAGATAAGGCCTCATTCAGTAACAACAGGGGCCTAGGACCAAAGCGACCTCACCCTAACCTTCCCTCAGGAGTTCCCATCCTTCTTGCAAACAGATGCTAATCAGCCAGCTGCAAGAGCCTGGGGCCAAAGAGACCTCACCCCGACCACTCTGACTTCTGATAACCTTCTACTCTCCTTGCTTTCCCTGCCTCCCTTCCCCCATCTGGAGCTCTGCCTATAAAAGCTTCAGCACTCATTTTCAATAAACGGAGCCTTGACAAGACTCAGACTGACTCTTGTCATTCATTCATTGTGCCTGGCTTCCTTCTCCTCTCTCCCTGTGGTTCTTTCAGGTGTTTCCCGGCTCGAGACCCACGAATAACTGGACCTGCTGGACGGGTCAATGGTAGATCTCACATTAATGATGGTGCTTTAATAGGAGAAGTAATTGCTAGAAATTTTAAGAAAAATCAAAATTTTAGACCTTTTAATTGTGATAAACAAGGTAATCTGAAAGGGGATTGTAGACAAGATGTTCTTAGAAACAGTGTTTTTTCTCAAGGTAATCAAAGCAGGAGGCCCAAGACTTCTGGAGTATAAAGATGTGGAAAATGCTGGCGTTGGACTAATGAATGGAGATCAACAGGAGAGAGGCAAGATAACCCTTTGCCATTAGGAAATGACTTAATGGGCCTCTTGCAGGCACCAATGTCAAATACAGTTCAATCATTCCCTGTCAGCACTGGAGAAATTCATCCATAACCAATTAACATCCATACCTGTTGTCAAAAACAATACTCCTCTGGATGTGATCAAAGATAGAACAGCTTCAATAGAGAAAACAAAACAGTTTAGGAGAAACAAGAAAACAAGTAGATTGGTAAACTGCTATATATGACCAGAGACCAAATCTAAAAATATAGATAAATGGCAATAAAATTAAAGATTAATAGACTCAGGAGCAGATGTAAAAATAAATTCAACAAAATCCAAATTAGCCCCTTCAGTAGGTAAATTTTCAGCTTCTAGGAATTGGAAATCATCTCAGGTAGAACAAAGTTCAAAATGGGTCAATAGCATAAGGCCAGCAGGACAAATAGGAAATGTATAGCCATATGTAGCTAACATAACAATGAATTCCTGGGTAGGTGATTTGTTGCAGCAAAGGAAAGTCCATATTAATGTTCCTCCAATATTAGGAACATGGATAAAATAGAAAATTGTTAAAAGGTATTATCAATAACAGTCTCAGACTGTTCAGGTTGTACATAAACAGGGTGCAACCACTGTTGGTCTTTCAAACTTATCAACAACCCTATCTTTAAAATGGATAACTGAAAAATCTGTGTGGTTGAACAATAGCTTTTGACATCAAAAATATCACAGGCGCTAGAACAGCTGGCACAGGAACAAAAGAATGATCAACATATTGAAGAATTGACCGGTCCTTGGAATTCTTTTATACTTTTACTGAAAGAAATCTGGAAAATGTAGGAGAGAGCTCTTGATTAGGAGATGCAATAGCTCATCAAAAAATTTGCTTATTCCGTGACTGATATGTGGAACTGAATGGTATTGTAAAATAAAATTAAAAAAAAAATGAAAATAAAAAAAATTGAACCATCATTAAAAAAAAAAAAAAAAACTTGGTCATTCAATCCAAACCACCTTATAAGACTAACAAATGCCTTACATTTGATCAAGTATGAAAAAAAAGAAAAAAAAAGAAAGATAATTTTTGAATAATAATTTACTAAAGGCACAATTGCTTACTGGCATGAAAAGAAAAATGGGTTCTTTTAAACAACGTGTCTTGGCCGGACATTGGTGGCACACACCTTTAATCCCAGCACTCAGGAGGCAAAACCAGGCAAATCTCTGTGAGTTCAAGGTCAGCCTGGTCTTCAAAGCAAAATCCAGGACAGGCACCAAAACAACACAGAGAAAACTTGTTTCAAAAAAAAAAAACAAAAAAAAACAACAACAAAATTGTCTTAATTCAATAATACTACAGATTACCATGTGAGCTCCACCATCTTTGGCATCAGCTTTTTATGTTCTCTTCTTAAATAAAAAGGATATTTTGTTGTTTGATATTAAAAACCCAGTTAAGAGATTTTAAATGTTTCAAATAAGTTCAAAGGGTTACTACAGTTCAAGCTTGTTTTCTAAATATCTAAGAGTTCGAATGATTTGGAGCTGAGATAAAACAGCTGAGCAGGACAATGGTAGCCCATGCTTTTAATCATAGTAAAGATACATAGATCTCAAATAAGTTGGTTGATTTTTAAATTATAGAGTTATAGTAAACACTGTGGTGGTGGCAAACACCTTAAGGCAACCACCAAGAGACAACATTCATATACAGGTCCAAATTTGTATATTTGCATACTAGAAAAATCACATACTATATTTACAGATTATTTTAAAAATCCTCTACAGGGTTACTAGAAAGATAGGTTAAAAATCAAAATGAATGCTCTTTGTGATGTAAAAATAAATCTAAAAATTTATTAGTAATCTAAAAGTTCACTTTAACCTTGTTAAATGAAGGGGGAATACAGGTTTATTTATCTACACATACAGAGGTATATTTAATTTCAAAATAAAAAAATTATAATTAAAAGACCGTATTTTTTCTGTTGCAAAAAAAAATGTCTTAATGTTGTACTAATTCTAAATGGTCTTGTAATAAAAAACCAGAGCCAGATATTGGGGTAAATGCTGAAAGAGCAGAGAAAACAAAGGAGCAAACCACTAGACAAACTTCTCACCTCTATGGAATCCTCAGGCCACATGGAAGGCGAGATCCTATTTCCCCAAATCCCCTGACTGAAAGCCTCTGAGTCCTCAGTAGAGAAATTTTAGCTTCTGTCTCCTCATATTTTATATACTTTTCTCTGTCCAGTTATATCACTTCCTTCCTAGTGTTGGAATTCATGGTGTGTGTGCTTCCCAAATACTGGTGGCAAAGGCTTGAGATCTCAAGTGCTGGGATTAAAGGTGTGTGCCTCCACTGCCTGGCTCTGGTTCTCTCCTAGACTGAATCAATCTCCTGTAGTCAAAGGTGGCTTTGAACTCACAGAGATCCCCACAGATCTCTGCCTCCCAAGTGCTAGGATTAAAGGCATGTGCCACCACTGCCTGGCCTCTATGTTTAATCTAGTGGCTGGCTCTGTCCTCTGATCCTCAGGCAAGCCTTACTTGATACACCACACCTTAACAAAAATATAACCTGTCCAAAAAAAAAAAAAATGAAGTCCCCAATGTTAGGGTTGGGGCAGGGTTTTGTTTTTGTTTTTCAGAAGAATAAAAGCATCCAACTAAGGAATCTAAAGAACACTGGTCAAATGAGACATTGGAAGAAGAAAGATGAATCATCAAGGGAAAATGTCTGAAGAAAGATTGGCCTAATGGTGTAGCACAATTCTAATCTTCCAACAGGCTTGGTTTTGCTGCTCTGTACAAACTTAAAAGGCAAATGGTCTTTTTGCTGTAAAAATTCAATTAAAAATCAAAGCTGACTTTGGAGTTGGAAGATGGCTGTCCTCTTCTCTAAATCCACACATGCTTGTTAAAGAAAAATCCAAAATCTCTGTCACATGTTAGAAGAGTAACCTGCTATGGAAGAGAAGACAACCAAAATTAAGGGACTTTTCTATTGCTACAAATCTCAAAATCCTTTGGTTTTGTTTTTGACTCTTTAAAATCTTCCCTAAAATATAAATATTATCTCAAAATCTCTAGTATTAGTATGTATGTATGTAAATATTCTGTTGGGGTATTAGTTGTCATTGAGAGTACTAAATAATTTTAGAAATAAGCTTCACTTAGGTTCTTGTATGTATTTTCAGGTTTAAGTCTGAAGGAGGTAATTAGGAACTAAGTTTGTGTCCCCTGTAAGTACTTAATAGATTATGGTCCTCTAACACTTCAGAGATCTGCTTTTTTTGACCTTTAAAATGTTTAAGTTTTCTGTATACCATGTTTGTCTTTCTGGGTCTGGGTACCCCACTCGAGATGATTTTTCCTAGTTCCATTCATTTACATGCACATTTCATGATGTCGGTTTTTTTAACAGCTAAATAATACTCCATTAGGTTAATGTTCCACATTTTCTGTATCTATTCTTCCACTGAGGGATATTCAGGTCATTTCCAGTTTCTGGCTATTATGAATAAAACTTCTATGAACAAGCTGAACAAGTGTCCTTGCAGTAGAATAGAACATCATTTAGGTATATGCCTCAAATGGTACAGCTGGGTCTTGAGTTAGACCTATTTCCCATTTTCTGTGGAACTGCCATATTGATTTTCAAGGTGGCCATACATGTTAGCACTCTGACCAATCATGGAGGAGTGGTCCCCTTGCTCCACATCCTTGCTAACATGAGCTGTTGTGTAGCTTAAGTTTTCCTGCCTGGCCCACGGTCAGGACAAATCTCTCTCACCTGCCAGTCCCACAGCCGCTCAGACCCAACCAAGTAAACACAGAGACTTCTATTGCTTTCAAACTGTATGGCTGTGACAAGCTTCTTGCTAACTGTCCTTATATCTTAAATTAATCCATTTCTATAATTCTGTTCCTTGCCACATGGCTCGTGGCTTACCGGCATCTTTACATGCTGCTTGTCCTGGCGGTGGCTGGCAGCGTCTGGCATTCCTCCTTCCACCTTCCTGCTCTTTTTATTCTCTCTGTTAGTCCCGCCTATACTTCCTGCCTAGCCACTGGCCAATCAGTGTTTTATTAGCAACACATTTGCCATACAGAACATCCCACAGCACTTCCCCCTTTTTTTTTTTTCAAAAAGGAAGGTTTTAACCTTAACAAAGTAAATTACATATAATTTGGGAATTTGGGCGTAGCTTCTCTTACTGCTTCCTGCTGGAGGGGGGCGCTGTATCTTATGGGGACACAAAGAAAATTTTAGAATTATGGAGTAGTCCGTGAGAGTGTATCGTCTGAGCCAGTTGCCTTCAAACGGTTCTGGATGTTAGATCATCTGAGCCATGGTGTCATCGGAGACCTTTCAGGTGGTCTTGGCTGGTCAAACCTGATGTATCTTAATCTGGAACAAATCCATAGCCTCTGGCTTTCTGTGGAAACAAAATCAGAGCTTCCTTTCCAAAGCAACATATCTTTACAACCAAATTTTGAAGTCAAGGTATCTTTAAAATATACATATTGGTTTAACTCAACAGCTTTTACTATCAAATGTTTTTCTGCAGTTAAAAATCCCAAAGACAACACAATCCAGATTCTCTGTGTAATATCCATCTTTACGTGGCTTATATTTTATACTACCTTTACTGTCTCTTTAAAGACTTTATTTTTCAAAACTATTTCTTTATATAACTGTATATATTCCTTTTTATCTCTCTTTGAAGCCTGCGTACATTTTTACACACATTTTAAAGCATTTAAAGTCTTGTTCCATCTGAATCTGTCTTATCGTGAATCAATTGTTTTAAACTGCAGCATTTCTAGGACTGAAACGGTGCTGTGGCTGCTGGCTCCGCCCACCTCAGCTTCCCAACATGGTGATGGTACGTTTACCACCAGCTCTGGGAGCCTTCGTGGGTCTATGCTTCTATCAAAGCAGCGTTTAGCCCAGAAACCTCTTTTTTTTTTTTTGTTTTGTACTAGCAAAAGCTAAATCCACCATGCAGCTTAATGCACCACTTGCAGACGCCTCATTCCCGCCATACTGCAGGTCAAACATGCACGCCAGGAACCCGCCATACAGTAGCTCAAGCCCGCAGGCTGCGGCTAACTTGAGAAAGACAACTAGGAAGCTGTTTTAGCTCCGTTTTACAATCTTCTTTTTATGCTTTCTCAGGTTTTAAGTGGAAATTCCTGCCCCACGTTGGGTGCCATTTGTAGCTTAAGTTTTCCTGCCTGGCCCACGGTCAGGACAAATCTCTCTCACCTG
This sequence comes from Peromyscus nudipes, assembly GCA_902168325.1. Taxonomy (NCBI): domain Eukaryota; kingdom Metazoa; phylum Chordata; class Mammalia; order Rodentia; family Cricetidae; genus Peromyscus; species Peromyscus nudipes. The sequence goes on from CABHPH010147306.1 coordinate 16,884, forward strand.
CCAGTCCCACAGCCGCTCAGACCCAACCAAGTAAACACAGAGACTTCTATTGCTTTCAAACTGTATGGCTGTGGCAGGCTTCTTGCTAACTGTCCTTATATCTTAAATTAATCCATTTCTATAATTCTGTTCCTTGCCACATGGCTCGTGGCTTACCGGCATCTTTACATGCTGCTTGTCCTGGCGGTGGCTGGCAGCGTCTGGCATTCCTCCTTCCACCTTCCTGCTCTTTTCATTCTCTCTGTTAGTCCCGCCTATACTTCCTGCCTCGCCACTGGCCAATCAGTGTTTTATTAGCAACACATTTGCCATACAGAACATCCCACAGCACTGTTGGTTGTGTTTTGACCTTAGACATTCTGACAGGCGTAAGATGAAATCTCCAAGTAGTTTTTATTTGTATTTTCCTGATGGCTAAGGATGTTAAACATTTCTTTAAGTGTTTTTCAGCCATTTGAGATTTCTCTGTGGAGAATTCTCTGTTTATATTTTTAATCAGATTATCTGATTTGTTGATGCCTAGTTTCTTGATTTCTCCTTATATATTGGATATTAGCCTTCTGACAGATGTGGAGTTGGTGAATGAAATTTTTTTCCCATTTTGATGGCTGCCACCTTGTCATGTCCACAGAGTCTTTTATAGAAGCATTTCAGTTTCATGAGGTCCCATTTATTAGCCTTCACCATCCACATTCTGTTTAGGAAATAGTCTCCTGTGCTGATACATTCAAGGCTGTTACCTACTTTCTCTTCTATCAAATTCAGTGTTTCTGGTTTAATGTTGAGATCATTGATCTGATTAGACTTGAGTTTTGTGCTAGGTGATAAATATGGATCAATTAATCAATAGATTAATGCCTAGGTCTTCAGTTTAATTCCACTGATCAACCTCACTGTTTTATGCCCATACCGTGAATATTTTATTACCATAGTTCTGTAGTAGAGCTTGAAATCAGGTGTGATGATACCTCTGGAAGATATTATATTCCACAAGATTGTTTTGGCTATCGTGGGCTTATGAATTGAGTATTGTCTTTTCATGGACTGTAAAGAACTGTGTTGGAATTTTGATGGGGATTGCCTTCAATCTGTAGATTGATTTTGGTTGGATGGCCCTTTGTATAATGCTAATCCTACTGATCCCCAAGCATGGGAGAGCTTTCCATATTCTGATATCTTCTTTGATTTCTTTCTTCAAAGTATTGTAATTTTTATCATACAAATCTTTCTCTTGCTTGGTTAGAGTTACAACAGGATAATTTTTAATACTTTTGGCTATTGTGAAGGGTATTGTTTCCCTGATTTCTTTCTCAGCCCACTTGGCATTTGTATATAGGAGGGCTACTGATTTGTTTCTCTTTTAGTTAATGTTGTATCTTGCCATTTCCATTAAAATGTTAATCAAAAGTAGGAGTTCCCTGGTAGAGCTTTTTGGGTCACTTATGTATACTATCATATTATCTGCAAATGACAATACTTTGACTTCTTCATGTGCAGTGCCTATGGAAGCCAACATGACAAATCTCTTGGAACTAAAGTGGCAAGTATTTACCGACTATCTGGTGGGTCTTCTGGGAATCACACTAATGTTCTCTGCAAGAACAACATATGTTATTAACTACTACGCCCCCTCAAGTTCAGGTTTTACAACACATATTGCAACAGCAGCAATTTGTAGAGAATTATGTGTTTTAGTTATTTTCAAATGATTAAATGCAAAGAATTTGGAAAGTGTGACATCCTATAAAATTTGCCACACAATGAACATATCTATAAATGAAATAAAAATGCTCAGAATGCTCAAAGAACTAAAACATTTTATTAATTACCAAAGAAAAATCAATACAAATTAACTGCTTTATTATCAAAAACAAATGTACTGCAGATACAGATTTAGTTGCTGACAATTTCAGAAGCACATTTGTAAAAGAAACTGTTCAGTTAAATTGGATATTAGAGCTCATAGAGTCGGTAAGATTAGGAAGTCAGGGGATAAAAGTTTTTCCAGGTGCATTTCAAGACTTGGCAGAATTTCAAGTGCCAGCTTGTACATTCAACCATGAGAAACATCCCTTAACAATTGTAACTGTTCTCAAATTTGAAAGATAACAAGCCACCATTGACCTTTTATTAACTAATGGGACGTCCCCAAGCAGATCTTAATGGACTACAAAATTCAAGAGCTAACCCAAAACAATAAAATGTTGTTAAATATAGCCTCCTATACTAAAGGGCTGGAATGAGTAAACTAAGAGCAATGGAATTGTCATTAGGTGTCATCTCCCAGGCCGCATCTAAAACACATACTATTCCTTTTGCTTTACATATACCATGTCACTTAATCAGGTACAAATAACTGGTGGGACACCTGCCTTACAAACAGTGACAGACTATATTTATGCCTATGCTTGTATTCATTCACACTCACATTTCACTCAATACAGCATAAGGACTTCCTCTTTAGGCACTGTTCTCTACTGAAGTGAACTAGGGTGAAACCTTAAAAATGTAGATTATGTGCCTGATATCCATGCTCAAAAGCTTACCACACCTTGATACTTTAAACTTCAATAAAACCCACAGTGATCCAAGTCTCAGGACAGTCACAGTTCATGGTCACTTTATCTTCCTTTGAAAACTGTACTACTTTTATTTTATCCAGTCTCTTAATCTTTCCTTTGGCCTCCATTTTGCTATTTGGGAAGGGATCTAATCTACCACAGAATCCAAGGTGAATTTCCAGTTTATTTGCAACTGCATAGTATAAAATAGTTCAAAAAAACTCTCTGAATTGTTTTAAGGCATCCAGAGAAGATGAAACAATGCTTAATACCTTTTTGAAAACACAATACTAATCATAAATGATGTCATGGTGATCATTAACTTAACTTTGTAAGGAAAGACTGATGAACTTTTATCAATGTTTATAAAGTGACATTATTTGCTCCTGTCTTACCTACTTACTTGCTGCTCTGATAAAATGTCCTGAAAAAAACAACTTCAAGGTAAAAGGGTTCTTTTTAACTTATTGGTCTCAATGGAAGTGGTCTAACATGACAGGGAAAGCATGATTGTACTCAGGAAAACCATGGTTGTAGAAAAAGTAGGGTAGATGATCACATTCAACCTGCACTCAAGGAGTAAAGTGAACAGGAACTATTACCAGTTTAGAAAGTATCATATTCTGCCTCTTGCACCAATTTTCTCCATCAGGATGCTACCTCTTAATCTACAACCATTTTCTAAAACAATGCTACTAGCCTGACATGGAAATGTCTGATGCATGAACCTTTTGGAGATACTTTAGAATCAAATCACAGCAATCTACCTGGTTTCAATTCTTTAAAAAGTGACATCTGGGCTGGGCTACCAAGTGAGCTCCAGGAAAGGCGCAAAGCTACACAGAGAAACCCTGCCTCGAAAAACCAAAAAAAAAAAAAAAGTGACATCATAGGGCTAGAAAGATGACCCAGCAGTTAAGAATATTTGATGGTCTATCAGAAGACTGAAAGTCAGTTCTCAGCATCCATAATAGTCTCTTCTTGTAACTCCAGCTCCAGCTCCAGATGGGATCATATTTGAATACCATGGGGATCTATGCATATGTATGCACATATCCCCACCATATATACCATTATTAAAAATAAAATGAATCCTTTTTTTAAAGTGGCATCATAATTAACAATGATAAATCAATGACACAGTCTGTTTTTCAGTAATAAGGTACAAAGATTATGAGCAGATTATTAAATAAAAAACTTATACACCTGGTATAATATTATGGCTCAGATTATTTTAAATTACAAATAAAATGTTCATCATTTTCTAAATAAATCAGAAATAAATATGATTGCTCAACAAACACACACAAAATACCTCTACCCATTTTTGTAAAGACTCATGACTTCAGTCTTACAAAAAGAACTATAACCAACTAAGTAAGAGAGGTGGTCCTCCACAGGGAAGAGAACACTGATTGTTCATACAATGCTAAAATGTTGGCCCGGAAACCATACATACAATAACTTCATACAGACAGAACAAATTTTATTTAGAAATACATATGTATATACAAATATATGTATCCACACAGTAACAATCATGAAAGAGGTCATGAATTTGAAAGAGAGTGGGTAAAAGGATATGGGAGGATCTGGAGAGAGGAAAGGGAAGGGGGAAATATAACTGAAAAAAAAAGTATCATGACATGTGAAGAGTGGAAAACTAAAAAATCAAGAGGAAATTTTAATAGGTTTATCAATTTTAAAAATTTTAAAGTATTGCTTTTAAAATCAGAAATTAAGTGCTTGCATGAGTAACTGAGTGGTAGAGTGCATGTTATGAAACACGCATACAGCTCTGGTTTGATCACTGGCACTGGAAATAAAAGGGAAGAGGAAAAGGAAATATTTATGCAGACTTAATTTTCTTTAATCATTGAATACCCTGAGAGGTTTGCTTTCAAATAATGGAATAAAGTATAAATTACATGAAAAAAAGTTCATTTCAATATAATATAACTACTGAAAAGCCTAATAATTGGAATATTATTTTATTGGCCACTAAGCATAGTCTTCAAAAATTGATCATACTTGGTATATTTATGTATTCCACCACCAGTTGAAGGTAAATGAAGATAAGAAATATTGAGCATCTAGGATAAATTCAATAAAAAATCAAATTCTCAGCTTGAAAAACTAGAAAATATTGTAAAGACCATTATCCAACCCCTACATAATATGAATGCTCTTGAAATACATAAAATTGTTACATGAATTAAGATAAACAGTTTTAAAACAAGATTAAATTCTATACATTTTAAAGAAGCATGCAAGAAAAAATAATAGTTAATTAAAGGAGGAAATGGATAAAAATTATTTTGTTGTAAGTCTAGCCAGAATGACTAACAGAATGTGCAGACAGGTGTAAATGAGAATGAAGCTATGAACTGTCTCATACGGGTCCATGAGATCATTGGGGAAATTAGAAGTGTTTAGTATGTTTAGATGGAAACTGGCTTACTCTTTTACAAATAATTTAATCTATTTTATTAGTTCAGAAAATAACAAGTCATGCATTATGACATAAAAGATTTTAATCTTTAAATATTTTAGCACATGGGGACTTGAGACAAATATTAGTGGAGGGATGACAGAATCTTCAAGAGAGGTTCTAGGAAATTGGATGTCTATAGGTTGAAAATGAAATTAACCCCATAGCCATCACCTTGCACACAAACCAACACAAAGACTAAAATGTAAAACCAGAACACTGTCACTTCTATAGGAAAGTATAAGCAGTACACTAAGGAATATAACAGTAGAAAAGGATTTTTCTGAATAGCATCTCATTTACCCAGGAATTGAGGCCAAGAATTGTGGTGATATTTTATTTGTGCTGAAATGTGGTGGTATTTTATTTGTGCTTTAATAAATAAACTTTGCCTGAAGATCAGAGGAAATAGCAAGCCATTTTAAGTAAACAAAGAAGTCAGGCAGTGGTAGCACATGCCCTTAATCCTATCACTTAGCAGGCAGGATCTCTGTATGTTCAAGACCACACTAGGGAACAGAGCCAAGCATGGTGATACATGCCTTTATTCCCAGTACCAACCATAGAGTTCTGGAGGCCTGTACAGACAGGAAGTAACAGAGCTAGCTAGGAAGAGCAACAAATGAGATAGAGATAGCAAACAGAGAGCAAATCAGATGGCAGAAGAGCAAGGCAATAGAGGCATGAGTAGACAAGAAGTGACTCGCATTTGGAAGCTGCAGATTTGGTGAGATAAGATTGGCTGATGCCTTTCCTATTTCCCTGATCTCTCTGAGGCTTTCACCCCTATATTTGGCTCTGTGTTTTTTATTTAATAAGACCATTTAGAAATTCGTCTACAACAATTGAAAATATGGCCTGATAAAGCTAAAGATGCTTTTTCAAAGCTAAAATAACAATTGATTAAATGAAAAGAAAACATAAAGAAAGGGAGAGGATATATAGCTATACATCTAACAGATGATTAATATCCATAATATATTTTAAAAGTACAAAACACAATCAAAGTAAGAAAAATAAAATCTCCAAATGATCAATCCAAAAATTGGACTTTGAATCTTAGTGGAGAAATTTCCAAAGAAGAAATTAAAAATATTCATCATACTTAACAGGTAGGGTATTTCACATCAAAAGAACTTTGAGGTTTCATCTCACCCATGTGTGTATGGCAAAGTACAAAAACAAAACAAAACAAACCAAAATCACTACAAATAACAACTGCTGAAGTAGGAAAAGGGAACTCTCATTCACTGTTGTCAGTGATGCTGCAAACTGGTGCAGCCACTCCTTAAATCAGTATCGAAAACTGTGAAAAACCAAACATTAATCTTCCATATGACACATCTATATCTACGCAGTATATATCCACAGAACTCAACATCCTTTTCCACAAACACCAGCTCAGCCATGTTCATTGCTGGTCTAGTCACAATAGTTAGGAAATGCCTAAAACAAAATGCCTTCCAATCAACAAATGAATAATGCAAATGTGGTTCATACATACTATGAAATGATATTCATCTGTAAAGAAACATGAATCATAAAATTTTCAGGTAAATGGAAACATCAAGAAAGGATCAAATATAAAAAAAATAAATAAAAAAGAAAAGATCAAATCTAGTCAAGTAACCCAGACCCAGAAAGACAGACATAGCATGTTCTCTCTCATCTACCATTCCTAGCTTCAAATATTCAGATATATATATAGCTCCCACCCCTCATCAATAAAGTGTCTTTTTGCAGAAGATGGAGAACATTAGAGAAACATACAACCAACTGATGTAAAGAACAACTCAGCACATGATGGAAACCCCCACTCAATTGATACATCTACAATACAAGTCTTTCACCTAAGACTCAGGAGTCATAGTACAAGAGGGAGCACATGGATGACTGCAACCAGTCAAACTGGAAATTTGCTCTGAGATTTTATCTCTTGGGAATTCTGGAGAAGCTACATCTATTAAGTCTCATCAACATGGCTGCCTAAACAACACCTAAACAAGGATAACACTAATAGACATGCTAACATGGAAGTGGAACCTTGGACAAAGAACTACTGACGATTAGGAATGCTGAGAGCAGGAAGTATAGAGCAGGAAGTATAGTGGGGTTCACGGAAGTAGCTGGAGGGAGGAAAGTGCCAAAAAAGCAATGCAGCTGTATTTTAATTTCAAAAATAAAAATACTAAAAAATTAAAATATAATAGAAAATGATATAAATAAATGAATTAACAACATTTATCATATTATGATCATTTCTAATCTAATTTAGTGCATCTGGTAGGTTATGGGAATTGACATATAAAAAAATACGAATAAAAATGTATATGCCTATGCTGTGTTATACATAGTGATGCATGTATGCAGAAAAATGTGGGCAAAATGACACCTTTGCAAACTCATAAATTAGTATTCATTGCAAAAAAATCTCATATGGAAAAAAAACATGAATAAATTCATTGCTCATGAGTTTATGTTGTCATAACAAATTCAATAGTTTTACAATATGAAACACCAAACTTTATTTCCCACTAAAATTTTATATCAGCTGAATTTTAGCAAGAGTGATTTCCTCATTCATTTCTCTGCTAATACACAGATGCTAGCTTCTAATTCTAAAGTGGATCATGAACTTCCCAGAGGTCTAAACTAAATTATCAACCAAACTATGGGAAGGCCTATTATGTCTAAACATATATGTGTGTGTGT
>CABHPH010147309.1:0-24722 GCA_902168325.1 Peromyscus nudipes
GCTCAGAACCAACCAAGTAAATACACAGAGACTTATATTGCTTACAAACTGTATGGCCGCAGAAGGCTTCTTGTTATCTTATATCTTAAATTAACCCATTTCTACTAGTCTGTAAGTTACCATGTGGCTCACCAGTATCTTAACATCTTGTCATGGCGGCTGCTGGCAGTGTCTCTCTGACTCAGGCTTCCACTTCCCAGAATTCTCTTCTCTGCTTGTCCCGCCTATACTTCCTGCCTGGTTACTGGCCAATCAGTGTTTTATTTATTAACCAATCAGAGCAACACTTTTGACATACAGAACATCCCACAGCATAAAAATACCTGTACTCATTTCTAGGAACAGCTCATTTTTCCACATTGACACAGTGCCATGGGCATACAATGGCACCTTTTGCAGTATATCCTGGCACATCAGCAGAACAATGCTTTTGTGAATACTGTGGCCAAGATGACTTTCTCACCTTCTAGCTAAAGAAATCAATAACACATAAAACAGCTAATTCTCTCTTTTCGGTAGAATTTGACACTAAAACACTTTGACCTCAATTTATGTTGTCTCCATCACAAACATTACAAAAATAAATTTGGAAATGCCATTAGGGGAAGATAACTCATTCCAAGGCCCAGTGTCTTCTAAAACTTCTTGGCAAAGCATCCACTGAGTAATGCCTTCTATGCTCTTCTTCCTCAAGTCTCATGGCAACTCTCTTAGAAACTGAGAAGAGAAAGTCTTCATAATTCACTCAATTCTGAAAGGGCTGTGCTAGCTCTATGATTCTTCCATGATAGAAGCAGATTTAAAAATTCTAATCTTAATTATTGAGTCCCCTTGGTACTCAATTCTACATACATTTCACATATGTGCTCTACTAAATACACTATATTGAGGATTATTATTTTGAAATATGAACTATCTACCAAGAGTGAAATGTTTTGTGCCTAATCAATGAGCTTGAATTATTCAACAATTTATATGTATATCATTAGAAATACTCTTCAGTAGCTAATTGCTTGATCCCATCCAACACTCGTTTCTTCAACAATAAGTTCTGTGTATATGTTGATTTATTTTCTCATGAAGTTGCATTTCACACTTCTTTTCCTTTAAATTCTGTAAACAAATTTGAGTCTCTATTAAATATTACAGTTGGCTCAAATTATCTTAAAAACTAATATTAATAGAATTTGGACTACTGAAAAAGCATATATTAAGTTGCATATTGTTTCATTTGCTTGTTTAGACATGTTACTATTTCTTGAAAGATACTTTTTTATTAACGTAAGTTAAAAAGTTCCCCAATTCCTTATTGTCTGTTTGTGTAACCGAACTGTACTAAAAGTAAAGGATTAACTCAATGCATTTCATTGCTGAGGACTCGTTTATAAAACAGAGGATGGAAACAAAGCTGGCTTACATTATAAATATAAATAAACACTGTCCAAAATGTGTGATGATTATATAACTCACTACACATTAAATATTTTAGTTTCTGTCAAATTGCAGTTAAAACACTTATGATCAAATGTTTATTATAAAATAATTGGGAGATTCTTTCAATAAATCTGAATATAAAAGATGCAGAAATTCATTTTGGATTCCAGAACTTAAATGGAAACATCAAAAATATAAATGAGGCCATTTCTCAACATTGGTCTCTTATTTTCTTTTTTCTTTAATTTTTTTAAATTAATTTTACATACCAACCACAGTTTCCACTCCCTTCTCTCCTTCCATTTCCCCCCCACCTCCTTTCTACCCCACCCAATCCACTCCTCAGAAAGGGTAAGGCCTCCCATGGGAGTAACAAAGCATGGCACATCAAGTTGAGGCAGGACCAAGCTCTCCCCCACCCCCTGCCTGAAGGCAGAGCTAGGCATCCCACCATAGTGAATAGGCTCCAAAAAGCCAGCTCATGTACCATTAAAGAAAGATTCAGGTCCCACTTAAAGGGACCCCACAAACAGACCAAATTACACAACTGTCACTCACATTCAGAGGGCCTAGGTCGATCCCAGCTGTTGGTCTAGATTCTGTGAGCTCCCACAAGCTCCAGTCAACTGTCCCTGTGGGTTTTCTGTCATGATCTTGACACACACACGCTTATATAGTCCCTCCTCCCTGTCTTCAACTGGACTCCCTGGGCTAGGCCCAGTGCTTGGCTGCGAATCTCTGCATCTGCTTCCATCAGTTACTGGATGAAGGTTCTATGATGACAATTGGGGTAGTCACTAATCTGATTACAGAAGAAGGCCAGTTTAGGTACCCTCTCCACTATTTCTAGGAGTCTTAACTGATGTCATTATTCATAATAGACAGAACATGGGAACAACCTAAATGCCCCTCACCTGAAGAATGGATAAAGAAATTGTGGTACATATACATAATGGAGTATTACTCAGCGGTAAATAACAATGACATTATGAAATTTGCAGGCAAATGGATGGAACTAGAAAAAATCATCCTGAGTGAGGTAACCCAGACCCAGAAAGACAAACAGGGTATGTATTCAGTCATAAATGGATGTTAGCTATAAAGCAAAGGATAACCAGGGTACAATCTGAAACCCCAGAGAAGCTAGGTAACAATGATGACCCTAAGAAGGACACACAGATTGCCCTGGGAAGGGAAATAGATGAGATTTCCTTGGTAAACTAGGAGGGGGAGGGTTGGGAGGCGGGGAGAGAAGAGAGGATGATGAATGGGAACATGAGGTATCAGGATGGCTGAGTTGTCGAGGGGTCTGAGAGGGAGAGCAATCAAAGAAGTATCTTGATAGAGGGGGCCATTATGGGTTTAGGGAGAAACCTGGTGCCAGGACCTCTCAATTTCCAAATAGCTCTAAGTTTTCTTCATGATACATTAAGCTAAATACTCTAAATTTTGGATTTAAAGATGAAACCTTGCCAGATAAAAAGAAAGAATGATGTAGCATGTTCTCCTATATTTTCGGTTTTATAAACTAAGTACATAGACTTTACCTTGGCATAGAGTAGATTCAAAGAGTTAACACTTAGTTTGATGCCTAAATATGTGAAAAGAAAGTAAGAGATGAATTGATTGCTTGATTGATTGCACTGACATTTATAAACCTGTTTCTGAGGCCTTCCTCCTCTACTGTTGGTTTAATGAATCGATGGGTGCTGAGATTAAGTTACAATTCCTACTACAAATCACAAGTTGCCTACTTCCTTAGACATATAATATCACATATGTTATCACAGAACATCTACTAAGAATGAATGGTTTTGTTCATAAAAATACAAGATAAGTTGCAAGATACACATGATTAGTCTAAAAATCCTACAATCTCAAACTAAGATACCAACATAGTAACTACACATTGCCTAAGTAGAAAGTTAGCTAGGAAGCCTAAAACTTATGGCACATTTGAGTGCTTGAACTGAGAAGTTAGAGAACTAAACGGTAGCATTCTAGACAGTTGGTGAAGAGACTTGCATTTAAGTGTAGGAGAGAATGTGCACACATACCTCCAAAAAATATACATTTCAGTTAGACAAATTATAGCCAGAATGACAACTTTCAAGTGTGATGACTCCTCTTTCATGTGATCTGAGAAATGCAAAGAACTGCAAAGAATATTTGAGGGACTTGTTCCTCACCATGCCTCCTTGCTCTTCTTCAGACCTTTGACTGTTAAATTGGTGTGCCACATACAAAGAGAAACACAATCAAAATTATAAAGTACTAATGATTACCTAACTCAGACAAAACCAGTATTTGTGCATTAGAAAATATTAGGGAACCCTGCAGAACACATAGCATCTTTTACCTATGTCACTGGCATGGAGATATTTTCCTCAGAAGTGTGCAATAAAGGAAATTGCTATGATCCCACTGATGTGTTCTCTTAAGAGAAAAATAAAAGTGAAAAGACTTCACATAATGAAGTTTATCAAGTGGAAAATCATATCCTATGTATACACATGGCACAGAGTTGCAAAAAGAAACTAGGAAAGTTCTTATGATAATAATCACAACTAGTACAGTGCATGTGTTCATAGAGAGGCTAAAACAGAGATAAATGCACTCCTGCATACAGCAAAACACAACTTTAATGTCCAGACTGCTCACTGAGTGAGTAAGGTTCTATCAACTGTGGACAAATTGATACAAACAGCTTTTAGGAGAATTAACTGTTAGGAAACTAATGCTTTCTCTTAGTCAAGATTGATCCTGTGTGAAAATAACAGCATCCATACTCACGGGTCACTCAATTCTGTTTTAAAGCTCTTAAGGAAAAAGAAATGAAGGCAAACTTCATTTCCAAGCAATGCATCATTATACTTTGAATTCACAGTACAAGACTTCTATAATCCTAATTTTTGAATCTTTTTCAAATCCAGTGATTTTGAAATTCACAGTATCTACAAATATAGATTTTTCTCTAAGTAAGATGAACTCCCAAAGTATACTTAAAAAGTTTTTGAAGTTTGATTGATTCCATATTGTCTTGACTCTGACGAAAAGACCCATTCTTTAGATTGCATTAATGTGCACTGGACACTATCAGCTCAGATTTGTTCAGGAGTGAACAGAATGCAGGAGTCAAATCAAACAATAGTGATGCCAAACAGGACCAAGCTAGCAGAATACAGAGAGTGAGACATTGCTGAGAAACCCCTGCTGTCTTTCAGCACAACTTGAATACCTACCTCAGATTCTGATTTCTAATTATTAACATTACTGGTTTGAAAAGACAGGGCAGATACTTTATGCTTTTAAAAAAAGAATAAAAATACATCTAAAGAGCAAAAGCACATCAAAGCCATATGAAGTGGTCATTATTCAAAACTTTATTGCAGTAGACTGACAGAGAGCTTTTCAAATAAAAAGCATGTTAAATTCAGTCACACCTATTTACGTTTTTGCCGTCTTTATCTCATAAAGAAAACCTTTCAATCAACTTAAATAGTCTGCTACTTTACACCATTAGAGCAGACATCTGAAGAACTAAATGTATTTTTTTATTAAATTCTCTTGGTAGCTTAGGGACATTGTCAGTCAATTAAGAGATTTTAGCATATTTGTATTTTAAGATCCCTATCAGATTCAATCAATTATATCCAGAGCAGTTCAGCAGCTATAAACATATTTGATTTGCTATAACATGAAAAAGACCCTCGGATGAAAATACCAATATTGAGAAATAATTAGAACATGCAGAGCTCTTCATCACTCTGAAATGCATTAACACAGTGCTACCTACACACCCTAAAGCAGTTAGTACAATAAACTTCTTAACAGGGGAAAAATACCCTACACTCTTCCTTAAAATTATTTGCTATTACCATTTCTTTGGGTTAAAAGGGTATATTTGCATGGAAAGTAACCCCAAGTTCATTTCCAAAACTGAAGCCTTGTGCTCACTTGGTAAATACTGTGTTTGCTGGCCAGGCACAACTTTAGAAAAACTGTCCCAAAGAACTGTCATTTAGCAATTAGGAACTTGAACTCATTTTAAACGTATAACCCTACTGCTTTGACTATTTTGCCCTTTTTGCATTAGTAGCAAAATATGAAGTAATGAGGCAGAATGGTACTCATATACAGAATAGTTTAAAACATATATAAAAGATTGCAGTCCTATGGTATCACTTACTTTCTGTTTTCTAAGGAAAAGCTGAAATACCTGCTATCCATTTTCTACTACAAATTAGTTTGCCAGATACACATCAGCAGCTTTTCCCCCATCCCTTTAGCTACATCTGTCCCTTCTTTTAACGATGCTAAACATTGCTCTGATTAAAAGCTTACCAGATAGGAACACGTCTCTTGGCTCCCAGTCCTTGCACTCTTCTCTCTGTGAGACACATCCACCTCTATTTCGAATGAGAAGGTAAACGGAACAGGCTCTTACCCGAGACAGAGAAAACAATTCGTTCAGCTAGATCCGACAGTGCTCTGCGCAGCCTGGCAGCATGAGTGATCCTTGGGCCTCACACAAAAGCAAGATAATTGGCTCTCAATGAAGACATGTAAACATCCATCATAATGGCACTCGGGCTGAAACTGAACGCTGCCTCAGCTGTTCTGTGTACTCCGACTGGAAGATGATGTCACAAACATCAACTGGGTGTACTCTCATTGGCTTCTGTTACCTGGAATCATATCTTAACCCTAAACTGTCAGCTGAAAATCAAAATGCTTCTCTCTAGCTGTAATTTCTGCTGAAAAGAAGAATGGGAATTCTAAATAAGTTATTGGAGGATGGCATACAAAAATATTGTCCTCCAAGTAGACTAAGACCTATGCAACTGATTTATTACTTAGGATATATTAGGAATTTTATTCCTCTAGTGCATTTATTTTAAAAACTGCTACTTTTAAAAAAGGTGATTAACTGGAAGAATAACTAAGGAAATGATTAGAGTGATTGCAGTTTGGATTATATAATTCTTTAGATTGATTTCATAGTATGACACATTTGAATTTAAAGAAGTTAAGAAAAAGTATAATGTAGATAAATATGCAATTCAATCTGCCCAGAAAAACATCTTTATTTTTAAGTTTCTAATAGAAATAGAAAAAAAAGATAGCATATTTAGCTCTCTGATGGTAAACAAGATCTTCAAAGTTTGTGCAGTAAAGCTTAAATTATGAAATATTGAAAAGTATAACTTTACAAAATGCTATTAAACATTGGATTCTAAAAATGAGTAATTTATAATTTTCTGAATAATGGACTCTAGGTAAAGATTCCTTCTAATCCCTTGCCATTTCCAAAATGCATAAATTATTTTACTGGGTCATTTCATTAAGAGTTCCAAAAGTTTACAATGACTAGAAAAAAAAAACTGCACCTATCCCCTACTACTTTCTGACAGTTACGGCCATTGGATTAACTCATTCTGTGTATCATTTGTATGTGATCCTGGGGACAGGATTCTAGATGGACTTCAAGATGCAAGGCTATAATTTACAATCTGTAAGAACTTGATCCCATTAGCATCTATTATAAAGAGCAAGTGTGAGACTATCACCCATAGCAAAAATGATATAAGGCAATGTGTACACTTGCCATACAAAACAAAGTAGATTAAATGGCAAAAATCAATAATATTGCCATGCATAAGATCATATATTCACTTCAGTGATGTTTATGAGGGTTAAAATGAAACATGGATTCAGTGCTCTCAAAATAATGAAAGAAGAAATATGTTAAACTCCTTAAATTTAAACTTTGACATAATTTGGCAAATCAGTTTGGTTTATAATAGTAACTCACACTAAGGGATTTTTTTTTCTTCCAAGTTGCTGCCTTTCCAGGATTATTTTGGATTTAATCATATTATTTAAGCCTAAGAAGAACCTAGATTCAAAAAAAATCTATTTGTCAAGATGTACTTTGAGCAAATGTGGAAGACACTGTTCATTTACTTCTGCCTAAAATCACAAGGTTTTAGATGGACATCTGTGTGACAGGGAAAGTGAAATAAAATTGAATTACAAATCAGAAAGATGAATTTGGACAATGGGAATGTCAACTGTACTTCTGGTGGACAAATGATAAGGCTACAATATTATATTTGCTCAGAGGATATGTCATGGAGAAAATAATTTATAAAGTAAAATATGCTCCTCTGCTTCATGTTTTATATAAAATATTAATGGTATGAATATTTAATGCCAGAGATAGATAACTAGAAAAAATTAGGTTATATCCAGCTGCACTAGAAAACATTCTGATATATATGCCATTCAGCTCTATCTTTATGATAAATGTATATTACAATAATTAAATGCAGAGAATGGTAATATTTCTTCCCTTGCTTTGCATTTGCTCTAGTTCTTCTGTACAACTTACAATAGCCTTAAAAATGGATCAAAATGAGAACTGGAGAATGATATGCTGAGTGCTCCATTGTCATTTTGTATCAATTACTTTCTTTCTATACATGATTCACCTATAGGTGATTATCTATGTACAAGGTACAGGTTTTGCATCATGAAAGTTATAATTTTAAGATGCATATTCTAATGCATATATATTCAAAAGGTTAATACCTTAATCAATCAATAATTTAAATTTTTAATATCATTTTAAGTGAAAAAATATTTTTGTATCTTAAAGTTTTGGATGAATTATTAAAATTAGTAGAATGTATTTTAACAAATAGGAGAAATAATGGGGAGAACAGTGGAGGAGAATATTTAATATTAATAATATTAATATAATAAATGAGCATTTAGTCCATAATTTTATTTTAACTCTTTGGAGAGAAACGTATTGTGTGTACATGGGTGTGTGTGTTTGCTTGAATGTCTGTGTGTCTGTGTGGGCATCAGAGAATGTATGTGCTGATGCTCACAGATGCCAGAAGAGGGCAATGGCAATGGTTATCAGTGCAGCTGAAATTACAGTCAGTTGTAAGCTGCCTAACTTGAGTGACGGGGATCAAACTGGGTCTTCTGCAAGATCAGTACATCTGCTTATTTGCTAAGCCATACTTCCAGCCCATAAAAAAATATATTTTATTTTTAAAATTACATAGACAAATTCAGAGAGGATTTGATATAAACCTAGGATATAATTAATTGTGTGTGAAAATCAATCAAGTGATCTGGAGTAATGTAAGTGTCCTCTTTGCAAGAAAAATACAAACTACATGTTATTTTTTGAATAATAATTTTAACATTAATACACACCATAGTAAAAACACGTTCTTCAGTACTTTGAAAAATGTTCTGTTTTCACCAAAGGAAAATAAACTTTGCACTTTAAAATACACTTCTTGACATTGTATCACTATTTATTATTTATTCCAGCTGTGATGGTCAGCTAGCATTTCTGAGTTCCAAAGAGAATAAAGTATGAAATTTAAAAGCATATAAAAGAGGAAGACCACTATAGGGAATTAGTGTAGTCTTTATTTTTAGTGTATTTATAATGTGTATGTGTTATTATATAAAGAACATGGAGGCTCTAAATTATTTTTTTAAAAAACTGAGAAGTTATTTTGTAGTTCAAGCAAGTACATCTCACTGAGTTTTATTACCATACCTACGTGCTATACATTTCCCAAGAGCTGAAATCACTGCAGTATTTAATTGCCTGACAATTATTTCTGTTACATCAATTTTGTGGTTAAACTAATTATTTATATTATCAAAACAAATCAGCACTAGAGGCTAATTAGACTAGAGAAGCCATCGTACACTGTCTCTCATCTTACATATTAATAAGGTTTAGGTTAATATTAACTTTGCAAGAGATGATCATATCTTTCAGGTGATAATTTACAGACAGAGCATAGAAATTCAAACAAGCTTTAAACGGCCCTAACCAGTTTTCCTTTGAACAGTTAAGAATACTAAATTGCAGCATTCTGCATCATCTTGAAGCAGTGACTTGCCCATTACCTAGTTATCCACAAGATGGCAGCTCTGGGTATTTAGCCACTAAGGAATTTAATGTGATCCTGTTTTAGCTAATCATAACACATAAAGCATGTGAATAACTTATAAGTATATGTGTCCCTAATTATTTGATCTCCTAATTTCAGAATAATAAAATCTATTGAAAATACCAATTATTTAAATCACCTTAAAGTACGTGATTTCAAAACACTGAAAGCTAGCTAACCCAGTGTCCAACTATTTCATGATGAATAATTTCTGAAGTCACTATCCTTATAAGTTCTTGCTTTGTTTTAATTTTGTTTCAAAACAGTGCATTTTTTTTAAATGCAAAATTAGCATTTAAAACGAACAACTGCAGCAGTTTTACCTTACTGAGACAGAGAGCTATGACAACCACATTTTCCATCTAGTCAGTTCCAGATATAATTTATTCTCAATAAGAATATCTATTTACTGATGGCACCTGAATCCCCCTTTAATATGTAATCATTTTCACAGTCGCCATTTTTTTATATCTACCCCAAATCTCTTTTGTTTAGACTCCACTTATACCATCATTATCTTTATTTGGGTACAGATACACTTTTTTGAAAATACTTGGAATTATCGGGTCATGTCACATTTCTTTTCAGATAATGGGTAATAAGTAGATACTTATTTGTGTTTACATGGCAGTAATTGTCACTTTGGGGAAGGATGAAATAATTTGAAAGGGACGACAAAAGGTAAAGAAATATGAATCCTCATATATGAAGGCAAGGATCCAATGCAATTTCAAAACACCAGTTTGGAGTGCAACTTACCCTATTTTAATGTATACGTTAAACATTTTAGATGACAATGGGAACTAAAATCTGATAGATACATAGACTCGTGATTATCATGTTCTCTGAACAGTCATGTGTCCTGTGTTTACATGTTCCTCCTTTATTAACGGCATTTGATTTATAATGTCTATTTTTGTAGAAACTTTTACAAATATTAGTACCTCAATTGGCCCTTTGTATGTATGTCACGCTATTCAAAGTTGATCAAATAATGGTATTTCCCCCTTCTTAATGAAGTAGAGTAATACTGATATCATGAAAATTCAAAATTTGTGTCTTGGTGAAAAATCATCTAGTGGAAATCACTTTATATTCTACCAAGAAATGGCTTATTTATGCAAAATCCACTGTGCTTAAAACCTGGTTTCAGACACATGGATATTTCTATATGAAAGACACTGTTTATTTATCAGTACTAGTCCTTCGAGATTGATAATTATTTAAAGTATTCAGAACAATCCAATTATCACAAGTAGGCTTAGCATTATTTTAATAATAAATGAAACAGTGATATCATCACCATCATTGCCTTTTCCACCACTACTAACTCAGTCTGGGAGATTATTTTGGACGAAGAATGATTCTAGCTATGCTAAACATTTTTCCTTGCCTGATTCATTTGTCTTATTTTAAGCATCACTGCAAGAGAGGGTAAAATTTTTGTAACAGCTTTTATTATATATGTTGTTTTGTGTGTCTAGTGCAGTTCTACATCTTTAACATAGACTATTTCTCTTTAAATAAGAAGTCACTGGTGTGTGTGTGTGTGTGTGTGTGTGTGTGTGTGTGTGTGTGTATGAGTTTGTGTGTGTGTGTGTGTGTGTGTGTGTGTACAACATGCATATGCATCTGGGTATAACAGTTGTATTTCTGTGCCATTACAATCTGTCACAGCAGTTGCTTTTCAGTGGATCATTTAGGTCTCACATTACTTCAGCCTTTTTCTTAATTCTTCTCTGTCTTCTGGAGAATGAAACTAGAATATCTTCTTTAAACTTTGCTTTGCCCATCTCTATTTAATAACTCTTCTTTGCGGTTGTGAGCTATTAGCTGAAAATGCATCATACCTCATTCACCACTTCACCTGCAGTTATTCAGCAACAGTGTAAAGCTGTGAATTCAAGACACAAATTACAAAATGTCTGCTTGGTTCTTTGGTAGCTAAGTAACCAGCATCTTTCTAGGACTTTGTAGGGGGTACTTGAACCCATATCTTTAGATAAGATCTTGGTTGACTGTTGTCGAGGATCTCATGATCCATGTTAATCCCTTGACTCATCAAAGACAAGTGATCACTCAGAAAGCTAAAAGATCTTTATGACTGCTCACGGCAATAGAAAGTGGTATTAGTAAACTATATGTAATATAGTAGGCATATAGTTTGTCATCTCTTTAGGACCATACTGATGTCTTTGTGTATTTGGAAAATGTACTGAACACATTTTAGGTCAAATCTGCACAAATAAAAAAAAATCACTAGTTGGCAATGTGAAGATAGAGGAGACAACTTGATATTGTATTTTCCTTCCAGACACAATCTCCTTTGGAAGCAGTGTGCACTGTGACTGACAGAGGATCAAAACTTCTTAAAGTCACAAGGGCAGTATTCCTATGTCTCAACCAATCTGAAATCAAAATCAGTTAAGATGTTAGAAACAGACAGCTATTTTCCAACAGCTTTGATTGGAATATACAGGATAAGTGCTGTGTAAAATATAGGTACCTCATGTGGCAGGTATAGTTTGAATGGATGTTGCCTAGAGGACATGTATTAACAGTTTATTGGATCTCTTACAGTGCTCTTGGGAGGTGGAGGAATCTTTATGTGGAGCCCTGTGAGAAGAAGGTAAGCTGGCACGCGTGTGCCCTTGAAGATATACCCCTCTAATTTTCAATATCTTTCACATCCTGACTGCTCTGAAGTCAGCAGAGTCACATACCATATGAGTGCATTCATGTTCACACATACAAGTGCATGTGCAGGCACACAAACATATACACACACACACACACACACAAACACACACACACACACACACACTACAAATTCAGTTACAAAATGAGGAATAACCACTCAAAAAAGAAACTTAAAAAAAATCTATTTCAGAGATAGCATTCCAGCCCGGGACCACAAAGCCTCAGAGCTACTGTATAATATAAAATGTACGTAGTCCAATTTCAAAAGTCATCATCATTTTAAAAGTTCTAGCACTAATCAAAAGTGGAAAAACAAACAAACAAAAAGCCAAAAACCAAAAAAAAAAAAAAAAAAAAAAAAAAAAACTACAGTCTCTACTGAGACTCAATACTATCTGCGAGATGTGAAACCCTGTATATTACTTATGGCAGCAATATTCACATTCTAAAATAAAGACGAAGAAAATAAAAAGAAAGTCTGAGTCAAAGCAAAACCAAACAGAGCAAGCATCAAATCCTGTGGCCCCAATTCTGGCATCCAGGCACATGGTGGCAGCCATTATCCTTGCTTCAATGGCTTGAGCTTTATGAAAAACCCTTCACAGTTCACATAGCCTCTCTTTGGGGGTACTTCCACTCAACACAGCAGGCAACCAACATTCTTGGCATCCTCAATATCCGGGGGACTCAACTGCAACCAAGGCTTCACTCTTGTATCAATGACTTTTTTTGACTATCATTACTAATTTCTGACGAAAGCTACCTGAGGGAAGAAGTGTTCATTTCAGTTTGAGGTGACACAGCCTATCCTGGCTGCAGACACATGGCAGCATAGCTCAGGGACCTGGGCTTGTGTTCCCAGTCAGGGAGCAAAAAGAAGTAAATCCTGATGCTCTCATTATTTTCTAATCTTTATTCTGCCCAAGACCCCACCCCATCGACGGTGCTGTCCACAATCAGGGTGGTTCTTCTCTCTTCCACTAAACCTTTCTAGAGTCAACCTCGTAGATATTCCCAACAATAACCCTCAAACTTCCATGGGTCAGGTATTCTCTACAGAGAACCTGCCCCTAATTTACACTGACCTATCTCACAGTAACGCTGGGTTTGGGTGTAGTCATTTCATATTTGTTTGTGTGTTTCCTTTTTTTAGTGGAGTCTTCTTGGCAGACCCTGGACCCTGTGGTTCTTCTAGACTGCATTTATGTAAAACGGTACTGCACACATGAAGCCAAGTTCTGTTAACCTGATTGTGATGTAGCTGGACCCTTTTGGATCATGCTGCAGGACTCTCAGCAATTGAACTGGCATAAACACATTCCTAGAAATTCATTTTGGAGTAGAGAATCTGTATGGTTTCCTTTCATGGTACTCTCCTTTAAAGTGAATGTGTTGCAAAGATGTTTGCATTTTTACAAGCTGTAGCCTATATTGGGTGGGGTTATTTCATCGAGGGTCCATTCCTCATGTCTTTGGTGCAAACTGAATGACTTCTTAATAGTGGTAGTCATTTTAACAATGACGCTCATTTTGCCTTCACTCACCTTGTCTGTAATTTTAAATATTCAAACTTCTTTCCTCATCAATTTGAACTTTTTTTTTTACATTTTTCTATTATACTTGCTTTTATGGAAACTTACTTTCAAATCTCAGTGAGCGATAACCACAAACAACAGAACCACAACATAAATGTCATTTCCTTCATTAATTGTAAAGTTAGTTCCCTCATACTTTTAACATGCTTTTGGAATAGATAAAAAAAAAAATGTGATAATGTAACACGAGTAGCTTTCAGTCCAAATTCCAGCAGTCAAGTTTCTACCTAAAATCCCACATGAACAAGATCCACTGATCACATTTTTATCAACACACTAGCCTTCCAGTCTCCAAATAGAAAGACCTTTAAATGTGGTGATGTATTATGTCCCCCAAAATACTGCGCACCCTAATGAAGTTTATCTGAGGATCAGAGGAAAAAGCTAGCCACTATAGGAAATATAAAGGTCAGGCAACGGTAGCACAAGCCTTTAATCCTGTCACTCGGGAGGCAAAGATCCATCTGGATCTCTGTGAGTTCAAGGCTACACTGGGAACCGGGCCAGGCATGATGGAACATACCTTTAAACCAAGCACTAACCATAAAGGTCTGGAGGTCTGTACAGACAGACAGGAAGTAACAGAGCTGGGCAGGATAAGGAAGTGATGTAGCTGGGCAGAGAGAGGAAGTGAGATGCAGAACAGAAAGGCATATAGGCATGGGTATACAGGAAGAAGGTCTCTTTGGAGACTGAGGTGTCAGTGAGGTGAGGTTGTCTGTGGCTTGTTCTATTTCTCTGATCTCTCAGTTTTTCACCCAAATATCTGGCTCTGGGTTTTTATTAATAGGACCGTTTAGCAATCCATCTTACATTTAAATATTGTCTACAATATTTTAGAGATTTTTCTATTCTGCATCTCCCAACTCATTCACAGTCTTCCTTCAAACGATTTCCATAGGATCAATAACCATGTGGTTAGGTTAATCATAGCCGTGTAACTACTTCATCAGTATATACTTAGTCATCACCAAGACAAAATATCTTACAGAATCAGCTTAAGGGATGAGAAGTTTACTTAGGCTCCTGGGTTTGTAAGATTAAAACTTCCACAGTGGGAAGGGCATGGCAAAGGAAATACTCATCCCATGATACTGTGAATATCCCATGGCTGTGTGTTCACAATGGTAGAACACACAGTAGACAGTAAACAGAGAAACTCACAGTAAACACACAGTAGACAGTTAACAGAGAAAACAAATGACAGTGGTGGTTTCTGTTCACCCATCAGGCCCCTCCTCCTCAAGGATCGACGTTCTTCAATGAACGGCCTCTAGTGGATGCAACAAGGCTCAAATTATGAGGCGGTGAGGAAGAAGATTCAAGCAATTACAGTATTTTCCACTTCTGAATCAGATGTATGGCCCTTAAGTCTCTATTATATAGGGAGAAATATAGACTTGGAATTCAGCTTTGTACAGGCTGCTTCAGGCCACCTACATTCTTTTCTCAATTAATTGTTCCTCCCCAATAATGACACACAGAAAATCTTCCATTCTAAAAATCTGACATTCAAACTTCTCTCCATCTTTTCTTTAGTTTGCCTAAGCACATGGTGAAATAAGAATCAAACAAGCAAACATCCATCCAAACACTCTTTCACATTTCTGAGTAAAAATAAAAAGATAGCTAGGCGTTGGTGGCGCACGCCTTTAATCCCAGCACTCGGGAGGCAGAGCCAGGCGGATCTCTGTGAGTTTGAGGCCAGCATGGACTACCAAGTGAGCTCCAGGAAAGGTGCAAAGCTACACAGAGAAACCCTGTCTCGAAAAACCAAATAAATAAATAAATAAATAAATAAATAAATAAATAAATAAATAAATAAATAAATAAATATAAAATAAAAAATAAAAAGATATTGAGAATTAAAAATCATATTAAAACTAGTTTTTAGGAACCCAAATAGTGACTCTTCTCATAATGGAAGCCGAGTTCTACAATGCCTGAAAATAATAGAGTGAAAATCTGGGGACATACATATTTTATATTTGAAGAATTCATGGTTGTTACTCCTCCCCATAAAATAAACAAAAATATTAATGTTAAGAACATATTCATGTATTCATATATATATATAGTGATGCCTGCCATATGTGTAGCCAAACAAAACTTAGTACCCACCTTTATTTATTTCCGTATCTTGCCCCTAGTTCAATTTTTCACTGCTCTGAAAAAATGCTTGAGAAACTAATTTAAATAGAGAGGATGTCTCAGTCTCATGGTTTCATCAACTCTGGAAGGGAGAATGTGGTATGGCAGGGCACCTTGTATCACCCCCAGTGTAAAACATAAAGAGTGCCTGGGTAGTGGTCTTCCTCTTCCTTTAGCCCAGTGTGCTGTGTGGTGCTGCCTGTGTTCAGGGTGGATCTTTCCCCCTTCAGTTCTTCCCTGGGAACAACTTCACTGACACAACCAAAGGAATGCTTTGCTGATCTTTACAACCCAATCAAGTTGCCAATCAAGATTAATCAGCCTGCCCTCGAATGACATGGCTGCATCAGAACACATGTAACAATGCAGGGGTTGATCATTGGTGCTACTACTTAACAGCACAAAAAGGAGCAGCCTGATTATCTTTGAGAAATAGTATTACTAGCTCAATCAACATTTGATTCATGATTTAGGTCTCAGTGGGATTTTAGCACTATTAAAAAAATAAAATTATACTATATAAGTTCTCTAGGTAATTGTTTACACATGCCCATTTCTTAGAGAAGTAATGAATTTTCACCCCGAATCCTAAATAACCTTTGAAATAAACAAAAATTATAGACTATATTTTTTCACCATGGAGAATAATTGCTTATTTGACAGTATTTATAGCCAATCAGGATGGAAGGTGAATATATATATATATATATATATATATATATATATATATAGACACTGTTTGATACAAATAGTGAACAAATGTCTAGTATCTTCTTGTGAAGAATATTATATAATTTAAAAGTGTTGAAATCACTTGAAGAATAGATAAATATTTGCAACTTACCATACAAATAAATGCTATCAACTTCATTTCTCTTAACTGACAAACCTTGATGACCTTATATGACCAGACACTGTTGATAAAGGCACAAAGAGGACCCATACTTTGGTTTCCAGGGACTTTCCATCAAGGAGAAAATTGTACCATTAAACAAAATGTGTACCAAATTTATTATCAGTGAGTTAAAAGAAGCATAACTTTTCCGATAAGACTGGAGTGTCAAATATTTCTCTTTCCTGCTTGAGTTAATAAAATTCCAGCAAGCTATTAGAAACAATTTCCTGAGAAAAGCAACTTTTAAGATGTATAATAACACCATGACTGATTCAGACCAATATTTTGCAGCCTGTGTATCTATGGTACTCTATTGATTTTCAATATGCACAACCAGGACCAAGAGGCATATCAAGACACTCGAGTACCTTGTGAATCATCTTGGATTGATTAAATGTAATAGAGTTCATGATTAATTGAGAGCACGCCAGAAGTGCGTTGTACTTTAGGGTTTTCTTCTGTGTGGAAGGACATTAGAGTCTCAGTGAATGATATTTGTCATATAAATGAAGCAGATCCTTAGCACACTACCCCCACTTCCTCAAGGCTTTGTGCAAAATCTTTTAAGGGTCTGTATTCTTAAAGGTGAGAAAGGAATTCTTCTAATATGCTTTAGACTGAAATGTGTGTTCTGACCCCAATCTCTCTAGCTTAACCTTGAATTAGCCTCTACACCTTACTTTTCCTCTCTTCTCCATCACAAATGACATATTAGTGCCATTTCTTTCCATAAATCTTTCTGCTATAGGGTCTGATAATATACTCTGATAGCTCTCTTCACCTTAAATGTTTTAATCCATTGTTCTTTTCATATTAATGCTTGTTTTCACACTTCCAAACCTTTGAAACTCCTCTTTTTTCTCTTGTAAACATGCTTCATTTTAAAATCCCAGGCCCTTTGCATATGCATCTATTCTGCCTACATATCTTTCCACTCACTTCTAGCATCCTCTACATCACATTGTCAATTTCCATTTCTGACTGACAATCTTTATCTCAAGAAACTCATTCTTCCTTCATTGATTAAAAGCACTGGGTTTTGACTCTCTGATGCATAACTGGTGCATTCTTTCTTCTTTGACTCACAGGGTGAAACACTCAAAGATTTTATAGCTTGATGTAACAACAAGTTTTACAGGCTAACATAGTATACTTTTACTTGAAATCTTTAGCATAGCCAAGATACTTTACTTTAAAATACTAAGTTTTCACACAATTTACATAATAAATAATTGAGAAAGCACTCTCCACCTTTACTCAGAATTAGAGAAAAAATTGTCTATATTAATGTTTCTTCTTATGTTTGGGGAAAGTATTTTGCTTACTTAAATATTCCAATTTTTATACATTAATTTTCAAATAGAATTATTCTTAAAGCTTATTTTTAGATATACTTATGTTGCTTTTGAATAGTGGTATTTACTTTATGGCTTTGTCTTATGTATTTTATATATAAATATTGACATTTACATTGTGATATATAGGTGAAACTTTCATTTGTATTATAATGAAAAATTACATTCATTACATTGAGGTTATACCATAACAACAAAATTTGGCATATAAATACAAATATCACTTATATGGTTATAGATCTGAGTGTTTAAAGAAATGATATAATTATAAATTTTCTATGAACTGCTGTGAAATAATCCTTCTGTACACTGTGAATATGTATTACTCTAATTGGTTAATAAAGTGCTGGCAGGCCAGTAGCCAGACAGGAAGTATAGGTGGGACAGCCAGATACAGAGGACTCTGGGATGAGGAAGAGCAGTCAGAAGACACTACCAGTAGCCAATCAAGCAGGACATGTAAAATAAGGAAATAACAACCCATGAACCACGTGGCAAAGCATAAATAAGAATATGAGTTAATTTAAGTGTAAGAGTTAGCTAGTAACAAGCCTGAGCTATCAGCTGAGCATTTATAATTCATATTCAGCTCTGAGTTGCTTCTTTGGGGAAAGATGGTAAGGACAGGACATGTCCATTTACAATGAACTTTTGTATTTTACAAAATAATTAAAATGCTCTTTAATTCAGAGCTGATCTTTAAATACATTTGTGTATATATTAGATCTGTATAATTTAAAGGAGGGTGCATAAATGAACTATAAAATAAAATAGAAATCAATATGAAAAAATAGACCAGTTTCATGGTTTGACAAAGGGAAAGTGTTATTAGATACAGAACAAAGATAAGCATATTTTAAAAGTGAAAATGTAGTCATTTCTAGATCTGAAAGATACATTGTTCTGGTCTGAGAATTGCTGAGAATTTTTTCATGGAAGACAGACATAACTGAGTGGCTTACTCATATCTTTTGCAAATAGTCCATGTCATTCTGAATACTTGTAATGTAAATCTAATGTAAATCTTCTCTTCAAAATATAACTGACAGACTTACATTTGGTAACATTCTTTATTGTGGCTTTTAGCATGTGTTGAAGGCCGTAATGACATCCTCAGGTTATGATGGTGGGGATGACACTGAGGTATCGCTATTACTTCAGTGATTTTATAGGATTCGTTGGTGTGTGAACAAGTGGGTCTTTGAGTCTTATGCCTTCTCTTGGGCTCTCTTCTGTTGGGGAATATTATTTTCAGATGTTTTACATTTGTTTATGCTGTGGAACATTTGCTTTAATGATGCAAAGATGGGATGCATTCTTTTATGTGTTGCATGTGTGTAACTCTGTGAAGCGGTGTGACTTTGCCTGTCTAAAACACCTGATTGGTCTAATAAAGAGCTGAATGGCCAATAGTGAGGCAGGAGAAAGGATAAGCAAGGCTGGCAGGCAGAAAGAATTAATAGAAGGAGAAATCTGGGAGAAATAAGAGGAATGAGAGAGGAAAAGCAAGAGAACAAGGAGAGGGGACACCAGAGTAAAAACAACCAACAACACTCTTTCTTCTGCTGGTTTTCCTTGTCCAACTTCGATGTGATGGTTTTTGTTTTATCTTATATTTTATTTTGTTAAACAGGGAAGAGAAACAGGCTGCTGAAGAAAAATAGTAACATAAAATAAAACAAAATAGGGCTAGAGAGATAGCTCAGAGGTTAAGAGCCCTGGCTGTTCTTCCAGAGGTCCTGAGTTCAATTCCCAGCAACCACATGGTGACTCACAACGATCTGTAATGAGATCTGGCGCCCTCTTCTGACCTGCAGGCATCCATGTGGACAGAACACTGTATATTAAATAAATAAATCTTAAAAAAAATTAAACAAAATAAAAATAGGACAAAACAAACAGAAGAAAGAAAGCCAAAGAAAATGCATAAAAATACACATATATGCACATTGTTATATTTGTAAAGGGTAAATACTTGAACAATATAAATCTACATACAAAAAAATGTCAAATTATTCATTCAGTTCAAGAACCACTTGATTAATAAAGCCTTGATAATATATTGGTGTGGATTCTTCTAGATGTATTCCAACATAAAAAATTCAGAAGCATTTTCTTTTGCACACTTTAAGAGATTTTGAAAATTTTCTGTAGATTTGCCCACCTCTTTTTATTTTCTTCATTACTGAATTTCTGTTCGGAATCACTGCAACTAATGTACACATTTGGAAATGTTCAATCTTTGATGAGATAATTGTGAAATAGCTTTTTGAAAAATTCAGTGTTAGGCTGGGCAGCGGTGGCTCACGCCTTTAATCCCAGCACTCGGGAGGCAGATCCAGGTGGATCTCTGAGTTCCAGGCCAGCCTGGTCTACAGAGCAAGATCCAGGACAGGCACCAAAACTACACAGAGAAACCTTGTCTCAAAAAAAAATCATTATTAGTCTCCCTACAAAGGGGTTAAATTTGTTGGTTATTATCATAACCAGTCTAGTTTTGTTATGGATTATATTTATACAATGTACTTTTGCTAATTTATTGGTTCTATCTTTTCTGTGTTTGTGTGGTATATGGTGGGTAATAATAAGGTTATTAATAATTGCCATATATTTTCTAGTTTAGAATTTTTAAAAATCAAGATGGCAATCTTTGCTTTTAATTGGAGTTTGACCCTAAACAATTATCACAATTACTGATACAGTTTTGCTCATGCTTATCTCTTACTGATTATTTGTCCTGCAATCTGTTGGGATTTTTTACTTCCCCATTCCCTTCTTTCTTGAGTATGTTTCTATATTTTATCTCTATTTACTTGTCTTGTTCATCATAAGAATTTTTTTAAAAACATTTTCCTGTGAATTATAGAGCATGTGCTTTCCTATCAGAACTGTCTACCTTAAAAGCACAATTTCATACAATATAAGGAACTTATGGGGTGTATATCCAGTTTACTTAGTTACTTTCTTTTTTTTAATTTTTTTTTAAATTTTTTTTTATTTTAAAATTTAATTTAATTTTACATATCAGCCACGGATTCCCCTATCCTCCTTCCTCCCCCTCCCCCCTCCCGCCCTTCCCCCAGCCCACTCCCCATTCCCATCTCCTCCAGGGCAAGGACTCCCCTGGGGATTCAGCTCAGCCTGGTAGATTCAGTCCAGGCAGGTCCAGTCCCCTCCTCCCTTCACCCAGGCTGAGCAAAGTGTCCCTGCATAGGCCCCAGGTTCCAAACAGCCAGCTCATGCACTAAGGACAGGTCCTGGTCCCACTGCCTTGGGGCTTCCCAAACAGTTCAAGCTAATCGACTGTCTCATTTATCCAGAGGGCCTGATCCAGTTGGGGTTCCTCAGCTATTGGTTCATAGTTTGTGTGTTTCTACTAGTTTGGCTTTCAAATGTATGTGGTGTGTGTGTGTGTGTGTGTGTGTGTGTGTGTGTGTGTGTGTGTTTACATGCGTGTATGTTTGGCTTCTTCATAAACATGAACAGACAGATATGAGTATAATCATACACATAGATATAGCTGTCTATCTTCTCTTCTCTTCATATATATCAACACCTTAAATTTTATAAAGTAGCTAGTCATTTGGAGGACTTCAAATTTTATTTTCAAGTTGTTAATATGTATTCAGTATTTTCTATTTTGGTGTCTTCATTTTTCCAAAGTTAAATTTCTGCGTTCTGTTGTTATTGTTTAGGCTACCAGTTTATTTTATCTTGGGACAGGGTGTCTCAATGGAGCCACCTTACCTGGAACTCCCTACATAGGCCAGACTGGCCTTGACTTCACAGAGATCTCTATGATTCTGTCCCTTTGCTTCTACCTCCATCTCTGCCCCTGTCCTTGCCCCTGCTCCTGTCTCTGCCTCTGCCCTTCTCTTCTGCCTCCCCAGTGTTGGGATTAAATGCATGTTTCTCCATCCATGACTCTCATCAATAGACATTTGTACTGTGCTGTCGGCTAGGGTCTCCGACCTTTTTCTCATGAGAAAATATGTTTTTTTCTTTTCCTTTCTAAATGTTATTTGAAGGATAGTTATTCTTAGACTTTAAGTTATAGCAAAAATATTTTCCTTTTAGCTTTGGATATTGATGTTTTAGCTTTTAAGAGAAAAAGCAAAACAAAACAAATGGTTAAAAGAGACAAACAAAAATACCTGAGACCAGAGTTATCATGCTGCTGTGAGTAAATAGGATGTTATAGTCTTCTGCTTTCCCTGAATGGGTAATCTGTGGCTACTGCAGGAATTTTATGAATTCATCACATTTGGGGATTACTTCGTGTGTGCAGAATCTTACTGATTCTTAAGTTTAAAACGATATTTGGGAAATACAGACAGCATTGACTGGATTTACTGTCAATGAACTTATCAGGTTTTGGTTTTTAGTGGTGTAAAAGTGATGGTGTAAAGAGCAGTACTTATTCAAAAGTAACCATCTTTTGGCATTTGAATTTTGGTCCTGATGATCAGCAACATGTTGTATGATGCTCTTCCCTGTGCTGAGCAGTGGCAGGGAGCAGCAATTCTTAGTTGGCCACATCACCACAGAGGTTAACAACTTGCACCCCAACAGTGGAATGGATGCTAAGCTGTCATACTTAATAAACTAGATGTGCTCTACCCATTTTTACTCTATCATGTTTTTAATTTATGATAAAGATGTAACTACACTGTGTTAAGGACATTTTACTCATCCCTTGCATAATTCCTTCCTTTCATGAATGACAATAAAACATTGGTTAGAATCCTTGGCATTTTCTATGGATCACTGAGGCACTGGTTTTTTTTTTTTAACCTTTCCTTTTCTTCTGAGTATCTTTTTTTTGGTTTTTATTGTTCTTTCTTTATTATATCAAATAATTTAACAGTATTTTACCATCTACTTTCTCATATTGGGTATTATTGTTACTGTTCTGGAATTTTCATTTAGGTTTTTCTTAGTAACTATCTTTATTGAATTATTTTATTATTCATATTTATATTTTATGTAAATCACTATTTGTAATAACAAAAGGACATATTTATAACCTAAATTTGACATATGCACCATGTGTTTGCTTCTAAAACTGGGCCACCTTTCTGTTTCATCAGACCTAGTAAATATAAGTACTGCAATACACGTTATGGATTGCATTGTTGTTAATCAGATTTTTATGTACCTTTAAGATGCTTCGCAATATTCTAGCAATAATAAATCTAATGGCACATCTTCTTTATTTTCTCAGCCTCGTTTTCCGTCTTCCTGGAGGATGGTTCTAGAATAATATTTTCTATTTTATTACAACAGTCCTACTACAAAGTCTTTTCTTGGTTGTACGTCTTACTTGCAGGTTTGATTAAATAGCTAGGTGTTTGTCTTAGTTAGGGTTTCTATTATTGGATAGAGACTCCATGACTGTGGCAACTCTTATAAAGGAAACCATTTAATTTGGGCTGGCTTACAGTTCAGAAGTTTAGTCCATTGTCATCATGGCAGGAAACAATGTGGCATGCAGGCAGATCTGGTGCTGGAGAGGTAGCTGAGAGTTCTACACCTGAATTGTCAGCCCGCAGGAAGAAAGAGTGAGCCACTGGGCCTGGATTAAGCTTCTGAAAACTCAAAGCCCACCTCCAGTGACACACCTCCTCTCACAAGGCCACACCTACTCCAACAAGGCCACACATCCTAATCCTTCCAAATAATGCCATTCCTTATGGGGGTCATTATCATTCAGACAATCACAGCATTCTAGTTTATTGCACATGGTATTACTTCCATGACTCTGACACTATTTATCAAAGACTAAATATTATGTCTAAACAAATATTCACATAATCTCGGGATGGGAATGTGCAGCCTTTTTGGCAAAACCAGAGCAGCACTTACTGCAATGTTTCACGACTAACAAAGTCTTACATTTTCATGCTCTAGGAACTGAAGACAGTATTCTTAACTCAGGCTACTCTATGGTCAGGAAAGTTCTTGCGGGCAGAAATCCATAGCTATTGTTCAGTTTACTTCATCTATTCCTGTAAGCCTGTTCCTTCTTTCATTCATAATATAAACACCCTTGCCTCATCTGATTTATCTTATCTTGTATTGATTTACAGTGAGGGAGAAAGTAAACAGCTCTCTGTCATGGACAGATGTGAAATTATGTATTGATATTGTTAAATTTTGTTGTAGGTAAGTTTTCTGTGTGAGCTATTTATTTATATATTATATATACAAAAACTCCATTAATCATTGTGAATTCTTCCATCTCTGGAATACTAAACAAATCAAGAAGTTTTTTTTAAAAAATCTAAATATATCTTCTAGAAAAATACATGAAATTTAAGGACGATTGTTTTAAAAGCCTTTACAATGGAACATCCCTTTTTTAACTAGTATGCTTTTATTAATATGAATAATCAATAAATTGAAATAACAGGAATAATAATAATAACTGTTATCAAGGATAGTGTTGTTTGTGGATTCATTATACATTTTCCAAACTCCATGCTACCAATGCAATCTGTTGTCAGCTTTCTGCCAAGAGCATAAGCAGCTGAGCTTTAAAATGACACACAACTACATCTCTATTTGTCTGAATAAATGTCTGTGTGTGATATGTTTA
>CABHPH010147310.1:0-25196 GCA_902168325.1 Peromyscus nudipes
CCATAAGCCATGAGGCAAAGTATAGATTTGTAGAAATGGGTTAATTTAAGATGTAAGAGCTAGCTAATGAGAAGCTTGAGCCATTAGGCCATATCACTTGTAAATAATATAAGCCTCTATGTGTTTATGTAGGTCCAAGAGGCTGCTGGACTGGCAGGCGAGAGAGATTTGTCCTGACCGTGGGCCAGGCAGGACACAGGAAAACTTCTGGCTACACACACATTGCCCTTGAAGTTATGGAGGAAGCCTTGGGAGAAATAAGTATAGTTAAGGGGAAAAGATCGCTGTAAGTACTGTGTTTACATGTTGCAGCCCTGCTGAAGATGTAGATATTTATTCTAAGGAATTGATGGTCTTTATATAAACAAAGAGCAGAGCAATGCACTGCTGTTTTCATGTTTTTAAGTGTAAAATTTAACGGTAGATAACAAGGTTACAGTGCTGCTGGGGAATAAGCTAGTGGCTTGTGGATTAAATCACACAAGACAAAATCATAAAAGAGGAAGTTCTGCTAGCAATATAATAAGACAAAGAAGCTAGCACATGGATTTCAGTGAGGAAGAGGAAAACACTGATGGCCTTTGGGTTTCTAGATTTTATAAATGAGGTATCTGTGGCTACTCTGTGTCAACTATGTATCAACTGGGAAGCCAGATGACTGAAATATGCACACTGAGAGTACCACCAACATCACTTCTCTGGATAACAAACAATAATGATCACAATTGATAAGGTTCACCAGCTGGGATGTATGCAAGAATTTTAACACAAACCATACCAGGGTTTACATTCAGGGAGGCATATTGGTGGTCTCTCTACAAACTGCAGAAGTTGAAAAATTCTATGATGTGTCTAATAGAATTCTTTGTAATTTTAAGGAAATTGACAATTAAAGTGTGGTAAGAATCATAGTGGTCAATTTAATTTAAGGTGCTTATAGAAAGTTAGAAAAGACACTCCAAAGATTTCATACCTAAAAAGCTTATAAATGGTATATTTAAAACATGTAACAGCCTAAATATTATATATTTTTAATTCTTCCTCTAACTCAAGCTTCATTATTATATCTGTATCTGTCCTTCTGAGTATTAGGATGTTGTTCTTCCTTCAATACTGCAAAGTTGATGTGTTCAATTCCAATTGCAAAACTGTCTTCTAGAAGAGGTCAAATAACTGATTTAACTAATTTTCCAGGACACATGGCCAACTGTGTCATATAACTTAACCTTCTTTGTTGTACATACAAGCATGTCATTTTACAATGTTAAGGTTTATCATGCAGTCATAGCCTCTGATTCAGAAATATGATGTCATTTATTTGTGTGAAATCTGTGATTGTATGTTTTCACATCTGCTTAAATGATGGATTCAGATACTCTTGGAAATCTGTGAGGTGCAAATTTCACAAGCAGCTTGATTGCAATTGATAACATCCCACAACAAGCTCTTTCTACAAACCCTAGTCAATGCCTTATCTATTCTTTTCTAAGAAAATTTAACACTCTGAGGAAAAGCTCTCCAAGAGATTGCTTCTACTTTGCTAGGGATTTAAGGTTGATTTGAGAGATTATAAGAGAAACTGAGTCATAAAACAGTTCACATAATGCAAATATTCTTCCTTAACTAATGTCACAGACTCACCACCTTTCAATTATCTGGTACTACACTAGTAAATATTCTCACAATTTCCATCATTAATAGGCAACAACCTGAAGGAAATTTTATGGTTGGTACCCCTGGGCTATTATGAGCCAGCATGTGGGTACTGGGAATTAACTTAATTAAGCTAGGTCCTCTTCAAGGACAAGTAATCTTAGATGCTGAACTGTCTCTCCAGTTCTTATCTTTTTAAATTTTAGTTCCAACACAATGGAAAGTAGAAACTCCATCAGCATCTACCTCACTACCACAGATATTTAGAACTGTAAGGGGACAAAGTTTCCATGCTTTTTGCTTTCAAGAAAGTTAGCATCTTAAAATTTCATGGTTGCTATTAGCAGACATGGCCCTTCTGGGTCAGAGCAAAGAAGCAGTTAAGTAATTTTGATAGCTGTAGACACTATATGCTTATGGTGCTGTTCCCTAAGCTCTAAATTTCACACAATACACAAACAGACAGAAGCTATGTGGACAAACAAGATATTGAATTACAAGAGAGAACTAATTTCCCTAAGAAATTAAAATTATTTGTAGTGTCTATTTAACACACACACACACACACACACACACACATATGAAAACACTACCTCTAAGGCTATTTGCACTATTTTATTTATAACTTTTGAAGTTCACTAAAAGTCATGGAATTTATTGTGAAAATTTCATGCACAAACTTGAAGACCCTGGTTCATATTCATCCCCTATTTTAGTCCCTCATATTCTATCCCTCATATTCTATCCCTCTTTCTTGGTGCCGCTTCTTCACTGTGACTGGTCCTTCTTTCTGCCATTACATCCCTTTGTTGTCCCCTCAAGTCCTCCATTAGGCTGCTATCTCCCATCCAAGTCCCCTATTGTGTTTACATCCTGTACATATGTGTGTGTATATAAATATATATATATATATATATATGCATATCTCTATCTATATACTTA
Organism: Peromyscus nudipes; assembly: GCA_902168325.1. NCBI lineage: Eukaryota > Metazoa > Chordata > Mammalia > Rodentia > Cricetidae > Peromyscus > Peromyscus nudipes. The sequence continues at coordinate 2,596 of CABHPH010147310.1, forward strand.
TCATCTATCTGTCTATGTAGATATATAATATTGATTCTCACTATGAGAGCTAATGTAGTATTGCCTTTTCTGAATCAGTCTTATTCCATTTAGCAAAATGACCGCCATTTCCACCAATATTTTTTGCAAATTTCTTAATTTTAGTGTTCTTGATTATAGCTGAATAAAATTACATCATATATTACCATACATCTTGATCCATGTTGACTGATTCTATAACCAGGAAGATGAGACTCAGAAACTCTGAAACAAATCAAAGTACTGTTATTACTCTTGGTCCCCCATGAAAACTTGATGCTAGGACCCTATAGCTGAAGGTAAGACACACTTCATATATTGAAATTCAAGGAAGAAGTATGTATTGAAATTTACAATCAGTTTGTCCTCAACTTATTTTTAAGTTCCTTATTGACCATATACCATCATAACAAATAATTATAAAGTTTTTACCTTTGTATTGCCAGGTATGTTAAACGTATGCTCTAATTCACTCTAACCTCCTAAGATTTCAAAATATACCATATAGTAAAATGTTAAAGCTAGGGTTATACGATTCTAATATAAAGTTAAAATAAAAATTCTATAATTACTTGAAAGTTTATTTTCAATAAGATACTTCAGTAACAATTTAATATCTATAATATGACAATACTATAAAACAAAATTTTAGAAGTTTTTTATAATTATTGTGAAAGTAATATTTGATCATATATAGTTTTGTTGACACAATTGTTTCTCTGTGTGTGCCTATGTGTACTCATGTATCCATGTATGTGTGCATGAATTTCATGTGTGTGTGTAGATTAATGAACACCCTTAGATGCCTTAGGTACTGTTCACTCATCCATGAATTTTTTTAAATTTTTGAGACAAGGTTTCTTACTAGTCTGCAATCAATCACCTAGAATGGCTCATTAGTTTAATCCACACATTCCCAAATTAGGGTACAAGCATGAGCCACCATGGCCAGCAATCATTTTGCTGACTAAGCTATCTTCTTCATGCCAGGTGTAGCACAAATGGATGATGCTCTTGCTTCATCATTTTCAACGATTGCTTATCACCACGTGCCACTATACTGGCTAGTTTTCGCTTTCTTTAAAAATTGATTTTTGAAAAATTTTAAATTTATAAATGAAAAGAATAAAACATAGACTTTTACAAATTTAAATGAAGGCTCTGACATCATGAAGGGTTGTTACTGAGCATATTGAATATGTTAAAACATCAGCTTCACATTGTGTTGACTTTCCATTTCAATCTCTGGTAGATGATCTGATGCCGGTCATCAGTAACAAGGGAGATAATGAATCTGATCTATGAAATGTCCTTAACCTCAAGGCAGAAAAATGTCTCCTTTCCTACAATGTTCCTTTGTACTCTTGTTTCACTTTGTACTCTGCCATTGCAGAGGTCCACAGTGGTCTTCGTTTCTCTTCTGTTTCTAGAATCACATACCAGACACATTTTGATTCCGAATGAGAAGCCAGATTTTAAGTAATTATTACCACTTTTCAAATTGCTAGTCTTGGCTTCATAAGATCAAACTGATGTTTCTTCCTATCTCCAAAAGAAGGTTTTAAAAAATAATATAAAAAAATTCATTTTGAAAACTGGCAAAGCAATATAGAAATAAGCAAAGGAAAGTGTTAGAGAAGTAAAAGAGAAGATAACAGAAAAAGCTGTCCCGGAGAACCTTAATCTGGAGGGGGAGATCGTCAGCTAAGGCGATGCGCACTTTGAGCGAGCAATGTGAATTTAGATGCCTTAGAAGAACAAGAATATTTGAAACCTCAAGGATTTCCAGGACTTCATGAGACAAAACAGATTTTCAAGATCCCAGGGACCACAGTTACTATGCGAAGGTTACCGGAAGCCTCTAGACAGGAGAGAAATGAGTGTACTCATCTGCACCTTTAGCAAAAAATGCATGGGAATGCTAAAGATACATGTTGGTTGAAAAAATACAACCAAATATTTTTCAGATTACTTTGCAAACTATTTAGTGATCTTTAAGTCAGGGAATGCACTACAAATATTAACTCTGTTTCTGAATTGGAATCTAAATCAGTTTTAGAAAACCATATTAGAGGATGATTGTTGTTAACACGGTTATTAACATAGCCTTTTCAGAATATAAGATTATATTTCTCTGCATTAATTTGCCTACATCCATGCATCTGAGAAGCTATCATTGACATTCATACCATGTTCTATTAGAGAGTTAAACACTGCTAAATGAAAAATGATTTGAAGAAAATCACAAAAAAATTGGAGATTTTTAAGACTGGGGAAGCCTTAATTTTGTATCTTTAATATGAAGGATTTTATATTAAACATCTTGATAGGAGCTTGATGAGTAATTTTTCCTTGATATTAAATTGATTGATTTTTACAGCAATAGTATGTATGTATCAAATGTGAATGAGAGTTATCAAGAAAAGTCAAAGGCTTTGGTGTCTTTATAAAAAAGAAATTTAAGGAATCACACTTACCCTCCTTACATTAAATCTAACAGCAGTAACAATTTCAGTGAATAGTTTGAGGGATGGAAATACATAAAAACTATGATCCATATGTGTGTGACCCAATTCCACAAAGTCATTTTTCAAACATCCTCATATTGAAAAGTATGAGTCTATACAGTAAAAGTGGTTTGAAAAATGAAGTGACATAAAGTTGTTAACAGCCCCTCAAAGGAATAACCAAATGAATTTCAAGACATAAAACATTTCTACAATGAAAATATCCCAGATGAGGTCAACCAAGAGCAAAGAAATTCAAAGCATCAGAATTTTTAAAAGTGAGAAAATATTAACATAAACCACTATTAATAGTATAAAATAGCAAATCCAAAAAAATGGAATTTGTAATATTAAAACATAAAAAAATATGGAATAAAGGGAAGAGAATAGCTAAGTTTTTGGACATTTGACTTTAGGAGAAGTGACCATGTTACTTCTTTTTAATAGAAAATGTATGAATAGTTCCTACAAAAAATAATAGAATGATTCTACTAAAAATAAAAAACTTAACAAACTGTAGCATTCATTCTTGCTTTCTATAGTGAAATTGGAATGTTACAGAGAAGGTTAGCACGGTCCTTGTAAAGGAGGACATGGATATTTGTGAAGCAGTCCATTTTCTCAGGTAGGAGGGAACATGGGGGGAAACTGGGAGGAGCAGGGGGAGTTGAAACCATAATCAGGATGTATTATGTGAGAAAAAAATCTATTTTCAATAAAAGGAAACAATTAAGCGCTCTAAAACAATAGAGATTAAAATGTTTATGATGTCTACAATTTATAAAAGAAGGGGGACTTTTAAATGGGAGTTGTTAAATATCTTAAATGAATATATTAAATAATACAAAACCACATTCAATTGCTGCATCATCAGTATTAACCACGTAATCGCAAATTTCCTAACAGTCCCGGAAGAGGACGTCAGTAAGTCAGAACCAGGAAACTGAGAGTCGTCACACTTGAAGAGCCACAGTTACTGGAGTGCCAATGACAATACTTTTTCTATTCTTTGAAAATTTGACTTTTAATAATTTTGTTTAAATATAGCTTTCTATGACGGTAGAAAATGAGATGGCATTAATATTGAGAAAATAATGGTATGCATAGTCATTTCAATTTCACATTTTCATGTGATAATCTTCAAATGACTTATCCATAATACATAAAAATGTATTCTTTTAAAAACAATTATTTTAACATGCCAGCAACTTTCAATTTTTTTTGTGTTTTGTTACTTTTAAGATTATAATATACTTATATTATAGTATATTCTCCCTTATACCCCCCATGCCTTGATCTCTTTCAAATTTATGCCTGTAAAATAAATGAACTGCTGTCACTTTCATACATGTCTAAGTATATAAATATATTCCCGAATAGAACTGCTCAGCCTGTATAATGTTGCGGTATGTTTCTTTCACGGGCTGACCTTTGGTTCTGGATAACCAATTGTGCTCTTCCCTGAGGAAGACTATTTCTCCTGCTCTCAGCATTCCTTAGTTGCCTGCATTGCGTTCTGTAGGGCTGAGGGCTTGTGTGATTTTCCCTGTGGCATGCCTACTAATGTTGTCTTTTTCAGCTCATTTTTACGCAGTCACATTGGTGAGACTTTCAGGGTGTAGCTTCTGACGTCGTTAGGAGACAGAATCTCACAACAAACTCCCTGATCCTCTGCCTTTTACTATCTTTCTGTCCCCTCTCCTGCCATGTCTCCCGGTCCTTAGGTGAGAGAGTGTGTTGTAGGTGTATCCGCTGGGACTGGGCTCCAGGACCCTGTGCTTTGATCGGTTGTGGTTTTCTGTAGTGTCCTCCTTCTGTTTCAAAGAAAAGTTTCCTTGATGAGGGCTGATTCCTCCCATTGGAAAAAAAAATGAACTGTCATAGTGTAAGGAAAATAGAAATGTTGATCAAGTGTGGATTTTCACGAACAAAAAGGAGAATTCGTCACACAGTTCTGATCTGAGGCAGACAGAAGAGGAGCAGCACTCGAATCCAGAGCTCACAGAAGAAAGAGCTGTCACATATCCCTGTGCTTGACAGCTTGCCAGGACACTTCTCTAGCAGTCTGCACAAACTGAATAGTTTTTCTACCAAAGGTTTATTGTTTCCTTTTCACTTCATTAAGGAACAAGGGAAAGAAGAAACTCAAGTGTATTTTTTCTGTAAGAATCTTTATCTGAATAAACATAAGCTCCAGTATTGGTGAGGAGTTACAGATATAAAAGGAAATAAAAAGTAGCGAAGATGACGGCAGAGGGCAACTGTACCTTAGATACAAACGGGAAAAACAAACAGCAATGCAGAGGAAAAATTACACTTGATTCACGGCATTTATTGTTGACCCAATGACAAGGTCGAGTGTTATGCACTGAGTGTAAAATTAATGTCAAATCCAAATGGGCTCTTCGTCTGGACGGTGCTCACTAATGTGAAGCATTTTAAAACAAAGCCATCAGCAACACTTGGGAAAGACAATTCTGAAAGGAGAAGTAATTCATGTCATTTACTTCAAGAGGAAAAATAAACCATTTAGAGTGAGAGTTTCATTTCTGCATTTAATTTTCAAGAATAAGACTAAGATGCACACAAGAGCTGGATGAATATCAATAATTATTTCAGTTCACCTGGAACCGGAATAGTAATTTAATTGTGTTGAGACTAAATTCAACATTTTTCATTTTTTTATAGAAACTCCTTTTCTATAATGTTCAAAACTGAACCAAAATAGCACATTGTCCTAAAAAGAAATTGATAAACAGTGTAACATAATAATAATACTGATAGTAGTTGAGAGGCAGGTCTCTAGCCAGGACCGTACTGCCCATTTTCCAGATAAAGCTCAGGACCTGTCATCAGCTTTTTATCTAGGAGCAGCAGAAATGATAGGAGACACCTGTGTGTGGACACGAAGCGAACTGTTTGTACTTTCTCTGGCTTCTTTTTGTCAGGGTATTACTGAATTCAGAGGACTTAGAGACACCAAAACTGAAGAACTCTACAGTCCCTGAAATCACTCCTTGTGAGCATTTCCTCAAGCTGCTAAGAGAATTAAAGTAAGAAAACTCAACTTTGTTTTAATTTTATTTGAGGAAACTAATACAGTTGTTTGTATAATCTGTGGTAAGTAGCTTTTAATAGTCAATATCCAAAATGGTTTTAAAGTGTATTACAATGTGCCATTGATTGTGAAAACTTTAAGAATTAGTGGTCTCTGCTTTCATATTACCTAACCACAATTCATGGTTGTGCATCAAGAATATCCACCACAAATACAAATTCAATGAAACACAGTCAGATTTCATGTTGAATTCTTTTATAGCCAAACTGGAGAACGAATTCCTTGGTTTATATATGCAGAGCAACATCAATATCGGCAAAGAAATTCTGCTTCATCCAGTTACACAGTGAGAAAATAAATCCAGGATACAAAGTTAGAAATAAAGATCATGGCAAGAATAGAGAGCAATGAGCCCACAACTCACAGACTCGAGGTGCAGAGCTTCAAGAACAGCTTCTTTACAACCTCAGCCTCAGTCACATTTCAGAAGTTTCATCTTCTTCCCTGGCTTTTCCAGGAAGCAAAAGTTTCATTCTAGTGTACCTACTTTCTTTAAGGCCATGTTTATTGTGAGTACCCACCAGTGTTATTCACAACATGAAGCTTGAAGTGTGAAAATGCATACAGGTGTTAATCAAGGTTATAATTTTATCTATGTTCTCTCCAAGATACTGTTTCTGAAAGTAGATCAATATATTTTACTATGAACCCCATACAAAGGAATTTAGAACTCAAGTTTAGTACACAAGGTACATTTATTACTGAACTATTTTTAAATACAAGCAATATAATACTATGCATTAATTAATTCTTATAAGTTATGGTAATAGACAATCATCATTAGGGTATTGAAATTAATATTTTCTAATAGTGGTGTATTGAACTAATATTTAACCAACAACCCATGTGAATAATAGATGACATCGTATTATGTTATAAATAAAATAAAAAATTTGCATAAAATATGCATTAAATCCATAGTATAACTATATGAAAATGAATGTGACATAGTTATACTTTAAGAAATGGCAGTAGTGGCTATAGATAAAGAGGATGTACCAAGTATAAGAAGAACCTGGGACAATTTTTTAAATTTTACAAATGAATGTAACCTAGTCACTTTTTTTTCTTCTGGAAAAGTTAATTGTCTTTGTCAGTGAAAGGAGAAGTGCAATTTATTAACTTCCCATGAGGATTATAACTGCTCTTCTTTCTTCTTCAGGATCCTGATATGTTTTAAGAGTCAGGGAACTTTTATGTGTGTCAATGATGTACAAGACTTGTGTGGTGATGGAAAAAGTGTTTCACTCTTAATAAACTAAAAGAACTACATAGGTAGAGCAGAGAGAAGTTAATGAGTTTGCATATTGATGAATTAACAATTAAATTTAAGATGTTTGGATGAACTGGCTCTTTAACAACATTCTTAAATCTATTGTTAATTTTTTCAGGTTTTTTTTTTTTGAGACAGGGTTTCTCTGTGTAGTTTTGGTGCCCATCCTGGATCTCAGTCTGTAGACCAGGCTGGCCTCAAATTCACAGAGATCCACCTGACTCTGCCTCCGGTGTGCTGGGATTAAAGGCATGGGCCACTGTCACCCGCCTTTTTTCAGTTTTTAAATGAAGAGATTTGATGACTCAGCTTCTCTAGCATGGTAAATCAAAAGCAAAATGGTTATAAAGTACCTATTTTCTTCATAAATGAGAATGGGGTGCATATACATTATACAGTGTCTAGGGCTGTCAGTATCAGCAAGAGAAGGAATTCCACATTGCGAGGTTTCAACTTGAACAGTTTCAGAAGATTCCTGATGAGGTGCCAAGACCTTGGCTTATGCCTTGGAAAGGAATATAAGTTAGTACAAAACATAGGTGGAGTTTATGAAGGAGAAATTATTAAGTGTGGAATTTATTAAGAAAAATCATGTATATTTAGACTTTACAACAGGCAGGGTGAGGTGGAGAGAGGGGGAGACAGAATTCTCATCTGCTGTAAATAAAAATGCCACCATGCAATTTGTGGGTAAATGGATAAAACTCAAAAGTACTCTACTGAGTAAGGCAACCCAGACACAGAAAGACACATGTGCTGCTTGCTACTGTGGATCATGTCTCCCAGTCCTTAGTTGCCTGCCACAATTGAAGAAGCCAGGAAAACCGAAAGGGGACATGAAATTGCTAGGACGTCTAGAGAGGGAAATAGTAGGACACAGGTACTATGGAAAGGGAAATGAGAAGTGTGGAGGTATTTAACTAGAAAGATAGAGGGAAGGAAGTACAGAGGGAGAGGTAGGGATAGTGAATAGCTAACACTAAAGGTGTTTGAAAGGCCGTGGTGCCTCAACCTTACACAGAGAACTACAAGCAACTAAAGAAGACAGAGAGTGAGAGAAACAGGGACGAACACGGCGATTGGTTGTCCAACAACAAATGATAAGCCTGAAAGCATACATATGACTTATATTATACATACTAAACGTGTTATATTTAGAAGTAGATGTGTATATTAATGTAAACATACACGTGTTACAACAATTCATAAAAACAGAGGACATAAATTTGAAAGAGAGAAAAACAGGATATATGGGAAGGTGTGAAGTAGGGAGAGAAAATGTGCATATATTTTAATTTTAAAAATAAAGGGAATAATTTTAAAAATATGTGTAATATTTAAATATATGTATATAATCATATAGGCATATGTATATGTGTATATATTCTCACATATATATTTATATGTGTATACTCCCAAAATATCATAGCCTATTGTTGTTGCCTTTGGCTGCTTTCCAAAACTTGAAGTTAAACCCTATTCCTAACGACACCACACACTTTAGATAGAAATCTTAGAGAAAAGGAGCTGTAATTGACCAAGAATCCTCCTCCATAAGGAATAGCTCTTACAGTATCCAAAGGTACTATGCAAGCTGCCAAAGGGAGAAAGGTATAGTGCAAGTTCTAATGGATCTTAATAAAATCCTGGAGTCAGATATCAGGGTGAAAGCTGAAAGACCAGAGAAGCAGAGCAGCCAGCCATTAGAAAGACTTCTTATCTTTAGGAATCCTCAGACTGAAAGGGGTGAGTTCCTTTCTCCACCCCACTTTATCACTTCCTCTTTCTGCCCAGCTGTATCACTTCCTGTTTCCTCCTCCCAAGTGCTGGGATTAAAAGCATGTGCCTCCCAAGTACTAGGATCAAAGGCATGACATCCCTAGTGCTGGGATTAAAGGGGTGTGTCACCACTGACTGGCCTCTAGTGGCTTGCTCCATACTCTGATCTCTAGGCAAGCTTTATTTGTTAGAGCACAAACAAAATATCACCACAGAAAGGCAATGAATACTCTTATCTAGCTGTAAAACTACTGAACAAAACAGTGACCAGAATGTCAAGATATCCTGATGGGTAGAAAGAGGTACTTGTATCTTGAGGACAATCAACAGCTGCCTAATTGAATTTAAGTCTCACCCAAAGGAAAATAATTAATGCCTCATATTGTAAACCTAGTAAAATGTTGAGAATGTCATACATGTTAAAGAGTCAGGATATACTCAAATGAGGTGGGGGCGGGGAGATGAATTTTTAGCAGGTGATTGGGAATGGAACTCAAGATGATGCAGAAGGGCCGAGGTGGATGAGGTGCAGTTCATATAAGGAACTCCATTCCAGTGAACAACCATGTGGTCTATTTTTTTTGTGTGAAGAGATAGTAAATGTGGTTTTAAGAAAAATTGAACAAGAATGTGAAGAGTCGGGAAAATTCTTCATCTCCATGGCCCGTGAGATCAGGAGAAAAGGAATGCTGAAAACTGGGACAGATAAAATCAAATCAGGGAAGTCTGATGAATTTATTTAGGAAGTAAAATATAGGTGATCATGTTAACATGCAAACTTGCTGCTGTGGGATGGTCTGTATGTCAAATTGCTCTGATTGGTCAATAAATAAAACACTGATTGGCCAATGGCCAGGCAGGAAGTATAGGCGGGACAAGGAGGAGAAGAATTTTGAGAAGTGGAAGGCTGAGGCAGAGACACTTCCAGCCGCCACCATGACAAGCAGAACGTGAAGACGCCGGTAAGCCACGAGCCACGTGGCAAGGTATAGATTTATAGAAATGGATTAATTTAAGATGTAAGAACTAGATAGCTAGAAGCCTGAGCCATTAGGACAAACAGTTTAAACAATATAAGTCTCTGTGTTTACTTGGTTGGGTCTGAGCGGCTGTGAGACTGGCGGGTGAGAGAGATTTGTCCTGACTGTGGGCCAGGCAGGAAAACTAGCTACAACTTGCTTTTGATGTTGATCACTTGGTAGAAATTGCTAATTCATAACTTTAATGACAATAATATCATGAGATATTTTGTCTAAAATCACAAAATTTTGGATCCAAGATTTGAGTTTTTCAACATTTAATCATGGGTTAGGACAAACTTAACTTATAATGCTGTACAAAACAGCTCCACGAAAGTAGCTTAAAGTCACAAAGGTTGTTTCTTTGTTTATGGTTTTACCGTTAACTTATCACGTGATTTACATATTGGGAGTCTGATCTTCAGTATCACTTTTCTCAAAATGAAACAGTTGGGCCGAGAAAAATGGTTCAGCAAGTCAGTGTTGGTTTCTCCAGAAGCCTGAAGACCTAGTTCAACCTCCAGAATTCATAGAAACTTCAGGATACAGTGGTGCAAATTTGTAACCCCAGCACTGCTTTAGCAAAGATGAAAACAGGTGGTGGGTGAAACTCGACAATTAGGGGTGAGGCATCAAAAAAGAGGTTCTGAAAATGTCCTTGCCAAGGGCCAGTAATGCCTGGAAAATGTACTGTTTCAGAGTTTACTATTATCTCCTAAATGAGCACCTTTGCCTAAAGGTTGTATGTATCTACACAACTGATCCCGAGAGGAGACACTGAGTCACCTGGACTGACAACCCATCCCCCCCATACTTCACCTGAAGTTATGACCATTCATCTTTATCCTGCCCCCTACTCTTTGTCTGTCAAAACCCTAGCTGGTATTAGAAATTGTGTCTCTAGAGTAAAGGGAGACCCAAATGAACAGCATTACACACTATCTTTTGAAACTTTAGGTATGTACCATAAAGGAAGCAAATCAGTTCTGCTCACATTTCACTAGAAATAATCCTAAGAAGAAATGTAATTCCAAATGGATAAGAAATCACAAACATTCAGAGTAACTATAAAAGCAAAGAAGCTAGCACATTTGTTAAAATGAACTCTAGCTTGCATTAGTCTCTTGTAAAATAGAAGGCATGGAAACTTCTTATTGTGTAAATGTCAAAGCTCTGAGGTAAACATTAATTTTTCTGTGAAGCTTACTGGTTAGAAAAATTAATTTACTTTCCCAATTTCTTATATCAGCTAAACATCAAAGATGAATTTGAAATTCAAACTGCCTCTTAGCATTTGGTTGAAAATAAAGTTAAAAATGGAGTAAGATTCCTTGTATATTTAACTGAATGTAAATTTTGTTATAAATTTGATTCCCGCTCTCTTGAAAATAAATCCCACATTTATGTGCTTCCATAATTAGTTCCAATCAGTCTGTTATAAATATGCAAAGGTCTCATCCATCTATCACTTAACCTCACTAGTATTAAGCTCTTCAGGTAAAATGACAAACAAATTTTAAGCAGGGGTTGCCCCTGTAAGAATTTTTTTTCCTAAGGTAGAATAACAGATACAGACAACTCTTACAATATTTCTAGAATTTTAAAGTATTATTTTTCCTTCTCCTCAAATAGTAACCATTGTTCTCTAAAGTCAGAGAATACTAAGGGAGGCGATATTAGCTAGCACGAAAGGAAATGAATTTCAGTTGTTATGGAGGCTTGGAAGATAGGGATAAGCTTTTGCTACTAATCACAAAAGAGATTTACCAAATGATAGTGCGAGAATAATGGAAAAGGAAAGATGGCTTATTAAATATCTACCTAAAAATTGTTAGAGCTTACAATAATGTGTTGTCTTTGTCTTCTGGTACAGTTCTTCTATTCAAGTGATTGTTCTGAATGTTTACAATTACAAAAAAAATTGAGAAACTGAAACGTATCCAAAGACAATGATCATATAATTTTATGGTGGTCCTTAAAAAAAGTTTAAAATTATGATTGACTATGCCTCTTCAGGTTACTTCACATTGGGAAGTTCACTCACAAGAATTATCCTTGGAACTAGAGCTGGAAATTTTCCCCTCACTGTGAGATGGGAGATTATTATGTACTTACCATCAACTCAGTCTTTTGGGTGGAAAGGAAATGAAGATTATTTCAAATTCATATTCTTTGTAAGTATGACACAAAGTCCAAAACATAATGTTCAGTATGATCATAGTCATAGAACAAATTGTGTGGTGATATTTTATTTGTAGGTTAATAAATAATGTTTGCCTGGAGATCAGAGGTCATTGTCAGCCATAAACAGAAGTCAGGTTGTAGCACACACCCTTAATCTGATCACATGGCAGGCAGAGTCTCTGTGTGTTCAAGGACACAGCCAAGCGTGGTGACACACGCCTTTAATCACATTACCAACCATAGAGACCTGGAGATCTGTATAGACAGGCAGTGATGAGGAAGTGATGTGGCTGGGCTTAGAGCCAATGAGAAGGCAGAACAAGAAGGCAATAAATGCACAGGTTAGACAGGAAGAAGCTCTCTCAGGAAGCTACAGCGAGGTGGTAAGCTAAGGTTAGTTGGTGGCTATTGCTCTGATCTCCATGGCTTGCACCTCTGTATTTGGCTTTGTGTTTCTTATTTAATAAGACTGTTTAGAAATTTGTCTACAAAATTGTCAGAATATCAAGACAAATAATTCCCTACCATTTTCAACCCTGTGTCCCTCAACATGTGCAAATAACCCACAACAAAGAACAGAAAATAGTTATGTCAGCAAAGTAAGCAAGAATATGTTTGCTCTAACAAGTTTATTTTTAATTCTGGAAGTTATTTTTGTTCAATGCCTGAGAATTTGCTCTCAAAATCAGTATAAAGTTACTGGAAGTTTGTGTGGGAGCATATCACATTGGTAGATCCTACAAATATTAAAATGTTAAAAGATTTGCATTATCAGGGGGATCAGGATTCATCCCTGGTATGTGGGCAGGCCTTTGGGAGTCCAGTGACTGTGGTGTGAAGCCTTGCACAGCCTTGGTGCAGTGGGGAGGGGCTTGGACCTGCCTAGGTTCAGTGTGCTGGGCTCTGCTGACTCCCCATGGATAACCTTGACTTGGGGGATGTGGGGATGTGGGGTGGCTAGGGAGGGAGGGATGGAGAGTGGGAGGAGGGAGGAGGGGGATCTGTGGGTGGTATGTAGAGTGAGTAGAAAATTTCTTAATAAACAAAAAATGAAAAAAAAAAGATTTGCGTTATCAAGAAACTTTCTTGATGTAGTCTTAATTCAGAGGCCATTGTATGGTCAGTGAATACCTTAGCACTTGCTTTTGAAAACTCTTATAATCTTACATTTCCATATACAGAGATGCATTTTTAGGTTACCCTACTCATTCATTCATTCATTCATTCATTCATTCTTTTTACGCATTGCACGCTGAAAGCTGGAGAAATAGTCATTTGTGGGAAAGAGCATACGAACTGGTTATTCATTACCAAATGGTCAGCCCTGAATATGTACATACAAGTAACATTATATGCACTATTCAGGTTATAATTCTATATGTATAACAAATACACATATGTATGTAACTACAATTATTTTTAAAAGAGGCAATGAATTTGAAAGAGGACAAGGGGAGGAGGATACATACCTCTTGACAGGAGGAATGCAAAGAGAAAAATGATTTAATTATATTAAAATCTCAAAAAAAAACCAAATTAAACTTGAGGAATAAATTATGGGACATAATTTTAAGTTTTCATTCCCAGACTACCAAAAGAGCAAATAGCAATGTCTCAGAAAGCACCCTCAAAATATGTTCTGAAAAGCCTGGAACAGTTTACAGATGAGGGATGATTGTCCATTTTATAATGTTTCAAGTGAACGTTCCATGTTTGACAGTCTCCACTAATACATTAAGTCATTGTAGGCATTAACTAATGAAGAATGCAATTTTCATGACAATGAGAGTTTAAATATACTTTATCTCACATTAGGTTAAAAATAGAGAATTACCTGAAATCAACAATGGGAATTAATGATGAATTTCATTAACATCAATGGTAATGTATGACTTGTTTTGAAGCCCACTATTACAATACTCATATTAGAATCAAGGTCAAAGAAGTACATATAGTAGAGTGTCTGTTGAAGGCTTTATCAACTTCTCAAAATAGACATCAGTGAAAAATCATTTCAGACATTGACATTTGCATATATAAAATAACCACATACAATTTTATATTACAAGCACGATTGTATATTATTTTATGTCCATTATTATTTAATCGAATGGTTGTGTGGATAAAAGACAAAACTGGAAATTTAAGTTAGCATTAAAATTAAAACTTTTGGGTAACAGTTAGGAACCTTTAGCTGCCTTCCAAAAGAAACTGGATATTGTTGTAGAGATGGTTAAGTGAATTCCATTATTTGAAATACACCAGCTTTATCATACATATGTGTAAGGATACGAAAAGGAGAGGTAGAAATATTGTATTTTTTCCTCCAGAGCAGGGATAGAAGATTTACAGAGGTCTATTACCTCCTGAATGTTGAATATTAATTTCCAGAGAAGGAGAATAAGAATTAAAGTTCTCATCTGGTCACACAATATTGAAATAGTGTCTAGACTTGCTGATTGGCATCAGAATGCCTGGTTCTCATTAAAATAAAATACTCTAGCTAAACATGAGAGTAGTTGAGTCTTCAAATGAGATTTTGTATTCAGAGCTGATGTAATTTGGTTCCCTTTCACTAAAGTCTATTATCACTTTGTCAAATTATGATACAGGATAACATAAAATCTAGTTATAGAGACTTGAAGTCAAGATTTGGCAGCATTTAACACATTTTTATCTTGCTGCAAAAACTTCTATTGCTCCTCCTGTCTTTCGACAAGGTCACTTGCAAACCAGTAGCTAATTACTTAATAGTTGAGATTGTAAACTGTGCCCCGTTTTTCATTGAGGTAATTTGTCTTAGAATTTTTCCCTCTTTTTTTTTCTAAAATTTTGTCCTACTTCTTTCCATATTAAATATATATTAAAACAATTTAATCTCTTCCATATATATACATATATATATATAATTTGACTTTTCTTTATATTCTCTATCTAGTGAATAGTGAACTGTCCTAATTATTAAAATACAATTACTAGTTTCTGCCACAGCCGTTAAATATTTTGTGTACTTCAGTATCTTTTGGTATTTTACATAATTTACTCAAGCAAACTACATACTGCAAACACAGCCAAAGGTATTTTGTCTCTAGTGGCTTTGTTATATTTTGTTCATTGGAACTTAGGAGTTTAAAATTATTACTGAATTGATGATTTTGATTATGAAGTTTACCTACATAAGCATTAAAACAGTTTCTTTAGTCATTTTTGGCTTAGGCTTATTCTTTTAAATGTCTTCATTGTAAACCTGACTTGCAAAAATGAATTCTTCACACATTTTATTATTCTGTCAGTGTAACAGAAACAACATTCACCTATAAACTGTACTTGCAGTTAGAGCTTCATGATAAACACTTTTTTGTGCTTTGAAATGTTCTGAACTCTCCCATTAATATTCCAGTCCCAATGAGCAACATTAATTATTTCAGAGCCTGAAATCAGCTCATTCTGCTTGATTCATAAAACAGTTATGTGGCATTTTGAAACATTTCTGAGTAGGCTCCATTTATCCTTTAACAGAGAGTTTGACTTTATTAATTTCAATTCTGCTGTTAAAAATGAAACAAGAAACTTCAATTACAGAGTAAACTCCATTCAGTTGAGATCATTTATGATTTAGTTGGCTAAGGAGAAATCTCCTATTTTTGTTCAAATATAGATTTTGTAGAAAAGAGTCAAAAGACAAAGAAGCCACTGACTTTTAGTAAATATTTCTGATACCTGAATTTCCTAAAGATAAAACACTTGCAAGGGTAAATGTTGCTATCAATACTTCAAATACAAGAAAGTACTAAAAGCAGCCACTTAAACAGAATGCATAGCTCAGGACATTATTCAAAAATATATGAGAATATCATAAATTCTATAGTTCCATATTAACCACAGGGAGTTGGGAAATTTGGCTTTATTTCTTGGCAAAGGTTCTGAAAAATCCAATTTACATAACTGGTAACCCAGACAGGGACACAGGGCAGGAAGTGATATTAAATCAGTAACTGAAAATATTTCGAAATCAGTGGAGTTCTATGTAAGGAATTTTCTAAAAGATGTTATTGCAGCATGGAAATCAGTCTACTTAAAGACAAATTTAATACATTTCTCATTTAGAATGTATTTGTCTAAATAAATGCATTAGGCATTCATCTGTACTAATAATTAAGACCAAGAAGCAAAATAGTTTAGATTCATTCATGGGTTCATTTTACTTCCTTGTGTAGAACACAACAAGTGCAACCAGTGACAATAACTATGCCCCCGATTTCAGTGCTTGTGTAAAGGTTGAAATTCAACAGAAAATAATCCGCTGAGAAAATGTATCTCTGTGAGATAGTGCATGTTTGTAATAAGAAATAGTAGGGCAAACTTTAAAAGAGAGTGGTGTTACTAGGGCAAAAACGCTGAAGAAAACACCTTTACTTAGATTTAGACCACTTGACACATAGCTTGCTTTTGGTTCTGACACTGAGTGAACAGTGCCATTTGGGGCCACATGGAATCATCATGGTTGCAAATGTCCCTGCATTATGTTAGCCTGGTTTATAAGGTTGGAGGAAAGATGGGAAAAGTCAAAGAAAGATAGAGGACTGAGACACCATGCACGGTTCAGGAGTAAGTTGATAGTCATAAGCACCTCAAAGAATAATACAAAACATCATTACTTTTTTGATAGAGAATGCTATATGTTTTCATTAATTTTATTGTTTGCTTAAGGTAAAACATTTGTATACACATGTGTATATACATACATGTAAATATAGTGTCATCATTTTGTTTATTTAAGTATTATGTACTAGGCATTGATTAGCTTAAAGTATTTAAAATATATAACATATAACATTTTAAATTTTTATTATTTTATGATGAGTACACTAACAATACACCCACTCACCCACCATATATATATATATATATATATATATATATATATATATATATATATATATATACTGCTTTATCAAATGCAAATACTTATTCTTTCAACCTAACTGTAACATAGTGGATAGGGACTATCTCTTATAAATCTTCTCCTCCTCGAGAGTGTGTAAGTGGATGTTGCTGGAGCCACCGACAATTTGCCGAGCCTGTTAGTGACGCTGGCCCAGACTCCCGCCACCATCATGTCCTGCTTTTAAGAGTCCAGTTTCTTTAATGTTATGGGCAGCTACCAATTTGTGCTGTCTCTGTATATTTTTGTAAATATTCTCATTTTTTATGCTTGAAGTATTTGGTGAAAAGATGTTGGTTGGCCATAATTTGCAACATTGTCTTATTGAAAATAAATTTTCATATCCATATTTGGTAGAACTGTTAATCTAGAAATGTAGCTTGCTAATAAGACAGAATAATACAAAAGTGAAATTGTAGCCACATTACAACACTGACTGCTCAGACACATTTTGGTTCAGGGTGGACCTTTATGTCTTGTCAAGATGGCTAAGCCCATGGTGATTATTTATGATGCAATGTGGAATAGGGTTTTTGTTTGTTTGTTTGTTTTGTTTTGTTTTTTGTTAACTCCATTGTCTGGGGAATGAAGCCAACTAGGTTAAATAGTATTTTCAGGGAGATTGAACTTTTCACTGAAATATGGAACCTTCACTGCTTCTCCCCACCCCCCACCCCCATCCTGCTGCTGGTTTCTGAGATTTGAAACAAAAACTTAAGAAAATAATTTCCCCTTAAGTTTTGAGCATATCAATGATGGTGGAAATCATTTTAGGGGGAAAAGACTGTTCTTAGCATAGTTTCTCTAAAATTTAACTATTGTTGATCATTGTTATTTAGGGATTTGGTTTGTTTTTCTCTGTTAGGAGCAAGTAAACTTTGAAAGTACATTTTGTTTGTTTATATGCATAGTGTAAAACAAAGTGAATTTTGATGCTTACAGCACTTGGTCTGTGCATTTGTATCAGAGTCTGCCTGCCCTCTTCATGAGGGAAGATGCTCTTTACACCTCAGTTTATTAACGTAGACAAGTTGAAAAGGTGACAGTCCCAGGTGATTCTGCCGTGCCTTGAATTTCTGGAAACAGCTGAGTTTTAAGCCAAAGCCACATCACTTAGTTTTTGAGTTGTCTAGGACATGACTAAAATAAGGAAGTGATACTCTTAAATATTTATAATTTCCAGTATTTCTCTTCAAGATCTTTAGGAGGCAATAAAGTGACTTGAAGCGTCCAGTGTCATTTCAGAATAAAGAGCAGGCATCTTAAAAAATCTCAAACTGCCTGCTTACAGAAGTGAGCGGAGATACCGTGGGGGGACGAACCTTCTAGAGGATTACCTTATTTTTCCTTTCAATTTTGATTTTAGAAATATAGGCCTTGCTTGTAGAGAAAAAAAATGGTTTTTAAGGACTGTTCGTGGACTGTTTGGAGGATTAATTCTGGAATCTTTGTATATTTAATAGTATTTCTAACTTTCGTTTCTTCACTGTTTGCAGTTAATGTTCTTGTTCTGCCGTGCAATCATTTATATGCAGGTTTCTTTAATTTTTTAGATTCTCCTGGATGTATAGTTTGAACAACAAAAAGTCTATTTAAAACTATAGCAGTAGTTTGCAGTTCTAACAAAGAGGAAAGTTGTGGGGTTAAACTTTGTATTTTCTTTCTTATAGAAGCTTCTAAAAAGGTGTTTTTATATGTTCTTTTTAACAAATATTGTGTACAACTTTTAAAACGTCAATGTTTGGATCAAAACAAGACCCAGCTTATTTTCTTCTTGCTGTAAATTAAGTAAGCATGCCATAATAAAAACAAAATGAAGGGAAAAAAATCTTCTCCTCTATTGCTCTTAGCCTTGGATACCATGATTTACTCATTTTTATGAGAAAAACATTTTTTGATGCTATCTATAGTTTTTTCTATCCATGGCTAATTTCACTTAATCTGAAATCCTCTGGGTTCTTCACATTGTCGGGAATGATAGGATTTCATGGCTCCGATAGAGTGGCCATTGCTGTGGGATGTATTTCTGTATGCTGTGAATATGTGTTGCTCTGATTGGTTGATAAATTGGTTGCTCAGTTTGGCCTATGGCAAGGCATGTGGGAAATTCAAGCAAATAGACAGAAAAAAAAGAGAGGATAGGAGGGAAAGATGGCAGCCTGCCACCCAAGGAACAACATGGCAGCAGACCAGTAAGCCATGGAATTAAGTGGCAAAATATAGATTAATAGAAATGGGTTAATTTAAGTTATAAGAGCTAGCTAACAAGAGGCCTGCCATATGCCATGCAATTGGTAATTAATACAAGCCTCTGTGTGTTTACTTGGGTGTGAGTGGCTGCGGGACTGGGTGGGGCACAGGAAATCTTCCAGCTACAGGCAATTATCTTTATCTAATTGTCCAATGATACACATTTTTGGTAATACCAAATCATGCCTCTTATGAGTAATGATGAAACAAAATGACAGCGTGGGTGTCTTTTTTTTTTTTTCATGATGCTTCAATTTTCTTTTTTATATACCAAGGAATAGGACTTCTGGACTCCAGAATTCAAATTAGAGTTTATTCTTTACTTTTGAGGACTATTCACAAAGTCTTTAGTGGATTGAGTAGCTTATGTGGCCACCATAGTACACCAGTTCCTCCTTCTCCTTCCCGTGACATTGCCTGTTATTCTTCCAGGTTTTGATGGAGCCATTCGTACCCTGACAACTGATACCACGTTGTGCTTCTGGCTTGTATGTTTCTACTTAGTGATGGTAACTACTTCAGCATTTTTTCTTTGGGCATGTTCATGCCTTCTTTTGAGACGTATAGACTTGTATCATCAATCTAACTTAAGTAGGTTATTTCGTCTTTGCTATGGTGGTGTGGATTACTCAGATGTTCTAGATGTCAATTCCTCACTAGATATGAAATTGTTGGAAAGTATTTTCTCCTTCCCTATAAGCTGTCTTTTTCTTTGGTTGATCATTTGCTATAAAGAGCCTTTAAAAAATTTTCCGTAATCTTTTTTTCATGAAACTTGTCTTTGTTTACATATTTATATTATTTATAAAAAGCTTTGTCGAGGTTAAAAAACTAAAAAAGTTCCATGCTGTTTACTTCAAACAACTTCACAGTATTGAACCATGCTTTTAAGTTTTGATCTTTGCTGATGTTTGTTTTTATTGTGGTAGTGGTTTGTTTTGCTTTTTTTGTTAGTTGGATTTTTAATTTTTTATTGAAAATTCTTCTTTCATACAACAATCCTGACCACAGATTCCCCTCCCTCCACTCTTCCCAGCTCACCCTGCACCTTCCCTCTCTTTCAGATCCACTCCCTGAAGATCTAGTCTCATTCATTTGTATGTTTAATTCTGCCTGAAATGCTTACTAAAAAACTTTTATTTTTTCAGTTATATGTTCTCTACATCTTAGTCAAAATCAGCTGCCTATAACTGCTTGGAGGTATTTATAGACACTCTATTCTATCCCAATGGCCTATGTTTTGACCATATGCCAATAGCATGCCATTGCTGTGCTCAGTACACTCTAAAAGGAGAAAACATTGAATCTAGAAGACATAAAACTCTTTTTATGACAAGCTATAATGCTAAAGCAAAAGGAAAATCTTATTATTTTACATAAACATAGCAGTGATATTTATGAAAGTTTTGTGTTTTTACACGTTTTATAAATTTGAACAGTAATTATAATTGTAGATTTCCAGGAAAAAAATAAGTTTAGGGTGAATAAAATAAAATAATGGGGAAATTCCATTTGGCAAGATAGATAATACTGAATTCAAGCACCATAGTTTTTTACACCATAGTGCACGTGTTTGCAAGCAAGTAGATGGAAACAGAAAGCAACTGAGTATGAAATGGTGTTTTGGAAGGAGCTTCAGGAATAAGGCTATTAAGTCATCTGTTAGTTACTTGTATACCAACAGTAACAGAATTCCTGTTACCTGTGTACATGAGGAAAACTTTTTGGACTTTCAGTTTCAGAGCGTTTCAGTACATAATGGCAGGAAAGAATGAAATAGCTATTAGTTCATGGTAGTAGAAAGTTATGATATAA
Organism: Peromyscus nudipes; assembly: GCA_902168325.1. Lineage (NCBI taxonomy): Eukaryota > Metazoa > Chordata > Mammalia > Rodentia > Cricetidae > Peromyscus > Peromyscus nudipes. The sequence continues at coordinate 23,504 of CABHPH010147310.1, forward strand.
GCTGCTCATGTCACCAAAAATGAAGGAGCAGAGCCAGTAGAACAGACACTAGGAGAAACATCACCCAAAGTCTTGACCTGGGACCTTAATTCTTCCATTTAGTTCCACATCTTATAGACTCTGGTACCTCTCAAAATACCACCAGCTGGGGATCATATGTTCAAAGCACGAGTATGTGAAGGAGATTTTAAATTCAAAGCATAAAAGATTAATCAAAACACACACATATTCATCTTATATAAAAAGTAGAAGTATGGGAGTGTAAAATGTCCAATTATGACATTAAAGAAAAATTAAAACTAATATGAAATCGTGGAATATACTTCTAATTTGTTTAAAATATTAATATGACTCTGAAGGAGATTAATAATTTTATTTGATTTAATATTCATCATTCACTAGAGAACATATATTAAAAATATCAACATTAATTTACAAATATTAATCAACTTGTAATTAGAAAGATTCAAAGAAAAAAATAATCTTTTCAGTTTCTGATATTTAATGTGAACCAAATGGAGAATTTCTTTTTTACACATACACACTGCCTTTTCTAAGCATTTGGTTTTTTGAAAATGACATATATTGATTGTATGAAATACCTGGCTAAATTACAATATTCATTGATGTATACAATGATAATGAGACATATGGAATAATTAAAAATTTTGTAATTGATTGTAATAGTAAGATACATATAGACAACGGAGTACTACTCAGCAGAGAAAAACAATGATATCATGAGGTTGGCAGGCAAATGGATGGAACTAGAAAAAAATCATCCTGAGTGAGGTAACCCAGACTCAGAAAGACAAACATGGTATGTACTCACTCATAAGTGGATACTGGATGTAAAACAAAGGATAACCAGACTGCAACTCACAACTCCAGGGAGGCTACCTAGTAAAGAGGACCCTAAGAAAGACACAGGGATCACCCAGCCACCGAGAAATGGATGAGATCTACATGAGCAAACTGGGGGTGAGGGGAGTAATGGAGGGCAAGGATCGGGGGAAGGAGAGCTTAGGGGAGCAGGAGGTCCCAGTTGGATCAGGAACAGAGTGGGAGAACAAGGAAAGAGATACCATGATAAATGAAGACCCCATGGGAATAGGAAGAAGCAGAATGCTAGAGAGGTCCCCAGAAATCCACAAAGATGACTCCAGTATAGACTACTGGCAATGGTCAAGAGAAAGCCTGAGCTGACCTACTCTGGTGATCGGATGGCCAAACACCCTAACTGTCATCATAGAACCCTCATCCAGTGACTGATGGAAGCAGATGCAGAGATCCATGGCCAACCCCCAGGTGGAGCTCCAGGAGTCCAACTGGCGAGAGAGAGAAGGGATTATATGAGCAAGAAATATTGAGACCATGATTGGAAAAAGCACAGGGACAAATAGCCAAACTAGCAGAAACACATGAACTGTGGACCAATAGCTGAGGAGACCCCATGGAACTGGACCAGGCCCTCTGGATAAGTGAGACAGTTGATTGGCTTGAACTGTTTAGGAAGCCCAAAGGCAGTGGGACCGGGACCTGTCCTTGGTGCATGAGCTGGCTTTTTGGAACCTAGGGCCTGTGCTGAGACACTTTGCTCAGCCTTAGTGCAGGGAGGAAGGGACTGGACCTGCTTCAACTGAATCTACCAGGCTGGGCTGAATCCACAGGGGAGACACTGCCCTGGAGGAGG
>CABHPH010147311.1:0-11810 GCA_902168325.1 Peromyscus nudipes
TTTTTTCCTGAAAACCCATCCTTCTTTAGAACTTCTTTATGTAAATCTGGGGCTGACTGGGTTACAAAGGTCAGGTAATCACCTTCAGGTTTCCTAAGTTCTCCAGATCTATAGGTGTATACACAGCATGCCTCCAAGAAGTGCTCAGGAAATGCTGAAGGCAATTTGTTTGAGCCATATTTTACATCAGCTACTTTAGACAGATTAGCGGGTTTATGAGCTGCCCACCTAAGACCCTCCAGTAGAGCCTGGTGTTACTCAGCAAGTGACTTCCTACCTACTTCTGTCCCATAGTTTCAATCTGGTCTCCTGGGTAGAGCCTTGTCAGTTGCTTAAGTTCTCAAGTCACTATCAAGAGTTTCTAATCCAGGTAGTGCCTTTGCTGCTTCTGCTAGGATTTGCTCTCTTCCTTTCATAGTGAAGAGAGTGCTGAGAATTTGTTGGCAGTCATCATAGGTGGGGAGATGGTTAAAGAAAACAGAATCAATCAGGGAAATCAGAGAACCAGGGTCTGTGTGGATGCTGATTTTTCCAGTTGGAAGAATTCGTTGTAGTAAGTGGAGCATACGGTGTCGTCTTCCAGGGGCCTGGCAGAGAGGAAGGACTGGGTTAGCGTTGCTTCTGCCATGGAAACAGAAACAGCAGGCCAATCTGGGGAGGAGAATGAATCTGGAGTTGCTTCTCCTTGAGGATAGGAGTGGAAACAGTCCACGGGCCAATGGAGGGCAGAGACTGAAGTAGCAGGTCGGGGCAGGGGTAGTATCTGAGAGCAGAAAAAGGAGCATCCTGTGAACACCAGGGAAAGCTGAATAAAGTTCACACTATAGGGAATGCCAATGTTTTCATAATCCTGCTTAATTATAGGAGAGTAAAGTTTGTCAAAGTTTCTTAAAACACAGCTTAAAAGGAGTGCAGATTCATTAGTTCTGTTATCCAATCTGTATATCCAGTTGCCCCAAGTTCAGACCACTGAAGATTTACAGCTAGGAAACAGAAGAGACAAACAACCCCACAAGACATGGGGGACCAAGAGCCAAGCTGCTAACAAACCAACAAGCCAGACACACAGGACGCCACCAGAACCAGAACCATATGTCAGAGAAAGAGATGCACTGTTATGACATGCTGACGGAGGCTTTCTCAGACAGGTGCTGCCCATCGCCTACTGTCTCAGTAGTTCACTTCAGGAGTCTGGGGAACTGAGAACTTATCCCTGGGCCTCAGAACTTCGTCAAGGTGTTCACCCCAAAGGGAAGTGGTGGGAATGATCTCTGAGATTGGGTTGGGATTGGTTTCACTGAGGACTCCAAGAATGTTGATTTCACTGAGCAAGAATAAAGAATACCACCCCAAGTAAGGCCAATTAAGCAAGCTTTATACACTATGCATCATTGTTAGGTTTCTATTTCTGTGAAGAGACACCATGGCCATGGCAACTCTTATAAAAGAAAACATTTCATTGGGGCTGGCTTACAGGTTAAGAGTTTTAGTCCATTGTCATCATGGTGGGAAGCATGATGGCATACAGGCAGATATGCTGGAGAAGGAGCCGAGAGTTCTACATCTGGATCAGTAGGCAGCAGGAAGAGAGAGTGACTAACTGGGCCTGGCTTGAGCTTCTGAAACCTCAAAGCCCACCCCCAGGAACACACTTCCTCTAACAAAGCCATACACACTCTAACAAGGCCTCATGTCCCAATGCTTTCATATAATGCTGCTACTTATGAGCCTATGGGGGCCGTTTTTATTCAAACCACCACAACTATGGATGTATATAATTCCTGCTGTGAGTTCCTTGCCTTGGCTTCCCCTCAATTATGATCTGAAAACTGGTAGTGTAGCTCAAATAAACACTTATCTTCTCCTATTTTTTGGACAGGGTATTTTATCACAACAAGAGACATGAAACTAGAACACAGTCCATCCTTACAGATGAAGGAAGCATCTTCACAGAGAAGTCACAGCATCAGGATATTAAAGGACACACTATACCTTGAATCAGGAACAGAGATCAGTGAACACATTCATACTGGTGCTCAGTTTACTCTCTCCATTTTAATGTAATCCCAGATCCTCAACCTAGGGAATTAAAAGACCACAATGATAGTTCTTTGCTAATCAAGGTAATGTACTGCAGTCATGCCCAAAGGCCCATCTCCCAGTGATTCTGACCTCTGTGAAGTTGACAATTAATAGAGTCATATTCTTCAATGGTGTAGCCACTGTTAAATTGCTTTTACTCAGATAAAACCTAACCCATGCTCATACAAACCTTCATTAAATGAAGTAGGCCATGAAGTTTTTAAGTATTTATTTATTTATTTATTTATTGTTTGTTTGTTTGTTTGTTTGTGTATATATGTGGAGGGAGGGGACAGTATATATGCCATTTCTGGAGTTTAAGCTCAGAGGAGAACTTGTGAAAGTCAGTTCTTTTCTACTACGACGGTTGAAACTCAGGTAGTCAGGCTTGGTGGCAAGCACTGTAACCCAGTGAGCTGCCTCATTTGCTCCACAATTAAAATAAAGGCATGAAGGTAGGAGGGAGACTTGCTGAGAAGAATAGGGAGTAGAAGGAAGGAAAGAGAGCATAAAGGGGTTGATTATTATCAAAGTCGTTTATGTGCGTATAAAGTTATGACATACTTTTATGTGAGTGTGAAAGAATTTTTAAAAAGACATGCAAGTAGAAGCAGGAATTACACAGAGAAAGATGGGTTCAGCTGGAAAGAATCAGGGGAACCAGAGAATAATGGGAGTTAATATGTTCAAAGGGAAATGGTGAGATAAGAAAATGAATACAGACCACCCAAAGGCCATGTGATAGTAATCACATGTAATTCCAGCTATTTGGAGACTGCTGAAGCAAGGATTGATATGAACTCAAGGCTAGCTGTCTATATAGTGAGTTCCAGGTAAACCTGGGGTATAGAATGAGACCCATCTCAAAATACTAAAAATTAAAATTGAATACATATGAAGAGTGACACAAATGAAATTCACAGATTTGCTGTGGCAATCTTTGATTTTTTTTTCTTTTTTTGGTTTTTCAAGACAGAGTTTCTCTGTGTAGCTGCGCCTTTCCTGGAACTCCCTCTGTAGTCCAGGCTGGCCTCAAACTCACAGAGATCCGCCTGCCTCTGCTTCCCGAGTGCTGGGATTAAAGGCGTATGCCACAAACCAATATTCCAATAGGTTGGAAAATCTAAAAACAGATAAATTTCTTTGATCTATGTGACGTACCAAAACTCAACAAGAAAATATAAGCAACCAAAATAGATAAGAAGTAAAGAAATTGAACAGTAACACAAAGCCTCCCAATTTAAAAAGCACAGTCCAGATGGATTTTTGCTCAATTCTGCCATACCTTTAAAAAGAACTAATATCAACACTCTTCAAACCACTCCAAAAGATAAGAAAGAAAGGAATGCTATGAAACTCATTTTACAAAACCATTTTTATCATGAGACCCAAATCTGATAAGGACTCATGGGTGCACACACACACACACACACACACACACAGAGAGAGAGAGGAGAGAGAGAGAGAGAGAGAGAGAGAGAGAGAGAGAGAACAGAATTATAGACCAATCTCACTGTTAAAATGACTACAAAAATTTTCAATAAAATCCTTGCATAGTGAATTTATCCTCACAACAAACAAACCATTCACTGTTACCAAGAAGATTCACACCAGAAATGCAAGGGATGGGTAAAAACATGCAAATTATAAGATTCAAGGACAGAAATGACAGGATCATCTCCACAGATGCAGAAGAGGCCTTCAAAAAGCTCAATCTCTCTCTATTCCTTTCCTTTCTTGAAGACACTAGGAATGAGGAAAACATGCCTCAGCATAATGCCCTTTCTGACAAACCTATAGCCAACATTATACTAAATGGGAACAAGCTCAAAATATTTCAACTAAAATAAGGAAAAAGATAAAAGTGTCCACATTCTCCACTCGGATTCATTATGTCCTGTACATACTAGCTAGTGCAATAAAGCAAGATAAAGAAATGAAAGGGAGACAAATAGAAATGGAAGAAGAGAAATCACTTTTTGCAGATGACACAATCTTGTATATAACAGACTCCAAAAACTATACTAGGAAACTGCTGTGGAACAATCTTTGTACAATGTAAATATGTATTGCTCTCATTGTTATTAAAAAACTGATTGGCAATGGCTAGACAGGATTTGAGGGGCATAGAGAATGCTTGGAAGAATGAGGGCAGAGTCAGAAGAGTCATCAGCCAGAGAGGAAAGAAGGAGGACATGTACAAAATGAGATAAAAAGCCATGAGCCATGTGGCAGGACATAAATGAATAGAAATGGGTTAATACTCCATTGTGTATATGTACCACAATTTCTTTATCCATTCCTCAGTTGAGGGGCATCTAGGTTGTTGCCAGGTTCTGGCTATTATGAATAATGCTGCTATTACTCAGCTGTAAGAAACAATGACATCATGAAATTTGCAAGCAAATGGATGGAACTAGAAAATATCCTGAGTGAGGTAACCCAGACTCAGAAAGACAACATGGTATATATTCACTCATAAGTGGGTACTAGATGTAAAGCAAAGAATAATCAGACTACAACCCACAGCTCCAGAGAAGCTAGCCAACAAGGAGGACCCTAGGAGGGACACATGGAAAACCCTGGGAAGGGGAAGTAGATGAGATCTCCTGAGTAAACTGGAGGCAAGGGAGAGCAATGAAAGAGATCTTGATAGAGGGAGACATTGTGCTGTTAAGGAAAAACCTGGTGCTAGGGAAATTCCCAGGAATCCACAAAGATGACCCCAGATTAGACTACTAGCAATAGTGGAGAGGTGCCTGAATTGGCTTACCCTGGTAATCAGATTAATGAATACCCTAACTGTCACCATAGAGCCTTCATCCAGTAACTGATGGAAACAGATGCAGAGATCCACAGCAAAGTGCAAGGCCGAGCTCCAGGAATCCAGCTGAAGAGTGGGAAGAGGAATTATATGAGCAAGGGGAGTCAAGATCATGATGGGGAAATCTACAGAGATAACTGAACCAATCTTGTGGGAACTCAGGAACTTTAGACCAACAGCTGTGGAGCCTGCATGGGACCAGACTAGGCCCTCTGCTTATGGGAGACAGTTGTGTAGCTTTGTCTGTTTAAGGACGCTCTGGCAGTGGGATCAGGATCCATCCCTGGTGCATAAACTGGCTTCTTGGAGCCATTCCCTATGGTCTGATACCTTGCTCAGCCTTGATGCAGCAGGGAGGGTTTGGTCCTGCCTCAACTGAATGTACCAGGTTTGCTGACTCCCCATTGGAAGCCTTACCCTTTTGGAGGAGGAGATGGGAGTGGGTTGAGAGGGAAACTGGTGTGTTGGGGAGGAGTGGGAGGAGGGATGAGAGAGGGATCTGTGGTTGGTATATAAAATGAATTTTAAAAATTATTTAAATAAAAAAAGTGAAGAAAATACCTCATCACTGCTAACAGCAATAATCAGTTAGGTAGTAATAGTGAAAATAAATGAAATAGAAAAGAGCCAAATCATAGAAATGTCTATGATACAAGAATCTGCCTTATTGAGAAGAACAATGTAGCTGATACTTCTGCACCCAAACTGAGGCAAGGCATAGCCTTCAGAAAGTCAGAAAGAGAAGGGGACCATTACTATGGGTTATACAATTATAACGAACAATGTGAAAACATGTATAATTTAACTGACAACTTTGACAAAATGGTAAACTTTTCTGGAAAGATACAAACTATCCACATTGTATAGAGATATGTAACCAAATACTGGGCTTGGGGATTTAGCTCAGCATTAGAGGGCAAGGCCCTGGGTTCCGTCCTCAGCTCCAGGGGAAAAAAAATATGTAACCAAATACCATTCTTATTTAATAAATGAAAAATTTTAAATCCCCCCAAAAAGAAATGGCTTAATTTAAGTTATAAGAGCTAGTTAGTAATAAGTCTGAGAAATCTGTTGAATATTAATTAATATACTACTCTAATTAATTATTAAAATAATAAATAATTATAATTAATCAATATATTAATTATAATATTAAATCCGTTATTTAATATTAAGTTTAAGTTAATTAATATTAAGTGTCAGTTATTTGGGAACTGGCGAGCAGGAAAGAAAAGGATGTAAAATCTACAGCCCCAAACTGAAGCCACTTCCCTGTGCCCTCCTGAATCCACAGGGAAGGCTCCTGCCCACACTTCCTCCACCTCTCAACTGGCAGCCTCCTGCACCTTCCATTGGGCTCTTCATGATGCACCATGCATTCTGTTTCTATCTATATGGGAAGATTAACATCTTCCTGCCTTGTCTAAGTACTTTACTACTCCTGAGTAAAACAAATCCCACAAATGTTTATAATGTGGGTTGTGATGTATCATGGGAAGATGGAGGCCTAATCATTTCACATGTTTTATATTCTATGACAAGGCTATTACAAGAAAGTGATATCTGTCCTCATAATCTTTCATACAAATTATAAATGATTTACTAAATAATTTCCTAGATATAATGGAACTCTGTGGTCAAAAGAAGTTTTCTGCTACATTCTGAAAGACCAAGCATTCACCATAACAGGCTGCTCAGTCTTCTCTCAGAGATCAGGCCTCAATTTCAGTTTCCTGAGCCTTGAGCAAGCAGTTTCTGGGAGGGCCATGAACAAAAGACATAGTCCTTGCATTAGCTCCCTTTCTGCACATATTCTGACCGCTCAAGGTTCATTCAATTGTTTACTGTCTGGGACCCCTCACCAACTTAGAGCTATGTGCATGGGTCACTGTGAATATGCTAGGCCAGCCAGTCTCCATGGCAGCTCAAGGACAAAGCCTGGGACTTGTCCAGGCCTGCCCAAAAATGATAACTGTAACCCCCAACCAGTAAATTCAAAGGTTACACACTCTGATCCAATCATATGATGCAAGGCTTGTACCACCCTGTTTGTGATTTTTGCCTTTAAAAACTCCTTACTCTGAGACCTCAGGTCTGTCTTCCTCCACCCGCTGAGTTGGAGTGTTGGACACAGACCAAGCCCGGGGCTTGCTTGTTATCAATAAACTTCTATGTGTTTTACATTGGATATCGGCTCTGTGGTGGTCTTGCTCCGGGGTCTGGTGACATGGGCACAACAATCCCAAAGTACTTCCTGTGGGGTTGATGAGGTAGTGCAGCAGGTGAAGGTGATAACTATGCAGGCCTGGCAACCTGAGTTTGACAAAAGAAAAGAAGTTATGAAACAAAGCATGGCAGAGCATGAACCCTATACTGATCACATAATGAAATTAACCAGGAATCTCTTCTGAAATAGAACTATAACTTATTCATTGTGAAGTCAATTCTGTCTTTATTTCTATTGTTGATAGCGTTAGTTTGAAAAGTTACTTTGGAAGTTTTTCTGAAACTTACTGCAAATTAAAAGCAGCAGAGGGAGAAGCAGGGGCTAGAAAGATAGCTCAACAGTTACCAGAGCTTACTGCTGACTCCAAAGACCTGAGTTCAAAATTCGCTGCATGTATGTCAGGCAGTTCCTGACCACTCATAACCCCAGCTCCAGGGAATCTGATGCTCTCTTCTGGCCTCCATGTGCATCAGGTGTTCATGTGATCAACAGACATAGATGCAGATGCACACAAAATAGTAAACAAAAAAAGAAGAGGAATAAACAGAGCTAAGTTGTCATCTTATCTTTTTAAGAGTGAAGCAGAGACAGAATGGACCCCTGGATGTAAGAATTAGCTGTAAATGAAGATGAACACCATATTTAGGTTTTCCCATTGTCTTGGTTACAGTTCTATTGCTGCAAAGAGACATATGGCCATAGCAACTCATAAAAGAAAACATTTACCTGGGGCTTCCTTTATGTATCAGATGTTTAGTCCATTTTCATCATGGTGGGGAGCATGGTGGCACATAGGTGTTGGAGAAGGAGCTGAGAATTCTATATCTGGATTCAGATGTAGAAGTGTGGCAAACATCCTCCAACAAGGCTATATAACTCTAACAAGGCCATACCCCCTAATCCTTCTCAAGGAGGGCCACTCCCTGATGACTCAGAATTCAAATATATGAGCCTATGAGGGTCATTCCTATTCAAACCACCACACCCATCAAATACAAATAGCATTGTTAGTCTTCATCAAATACAAATAATCAATGCAAATCTGTCTGAAGATAATTAATCTCCATGCTTTTTTTCAGTGAGCAAGAGGAAGAATAAAATAATTTATCTTTGATTAGCACCAGGGTCCTCTTCTACCTGAACAGAAGGAGGCTCAGTGAGACTCAGTTACATACCGAAGGGATTACTCCAAACAGGATTTCATTTGCTTTCTTCCAGGAAAGAGACAAAATTGAGATTAGGATAGGGTTGGCTTCTGGCCACAAACATCTGTTCTTCTTACATTACTGACTTGTAACAGTGAGGTGATTGTTCTCACTACTTTATAGGGTTTAATAAGAAAAATATTAGAGCAACCTCAACATGTAAAAGCAGTACAAAGCCAAGATGATGAAAAGTAAAAATGAGATCCTTGGTAGGATTATGTACCTGAAAATTCTGTCTAAGGTCTTTTCTCCCCCAACCCTCACCACCTATTTTGAGACAGAGTCCCATGTAGCCTGGGATGGTCTTGAATTTGGTGTGTAGCCAGAACAGCTTTGAACTTCTGACCCTCCTGCCTGTATGTCCCATGTTCTGTGGTTACAGTTGCACACCATTGTGCCCAGTTCCTGAAGTGTTTCTGGAGCAGGAAAGTAATTCATGTTATAGGATTGACATTTAATTTGTGAGGTTTTATTTAGTGTTTTTACTAATATTGGTTAAATCCCAACAATAACTCCCATGCAATGTGCTAATTATAACTCACTATCATATGCTTCCTGTAAGGATTCAGATCAAGCTCCATTTGAAAAGTCTTGAAAGTCTTTCAAAATGCTATGGCAGATATTGATATTAACTGGATAGTAATTCAATAATAATTCAATAGTCTTTGGGGAAAAGTAGTGAAATCACAATAATGCTTTAGATTATTACTCAATATACGGAAAATAGACCCAGTATATGTATGGATCATTAGAATTGACTTATAATTTATGCTTCTGTTAGAGCCTTTATTTTAAGAAAATTTGATTTACAGAAGAATTCCAAGCACTGTAGAGGGTGTTCTCATAGGCCCTGTATCCAACTTCCCATGTCACTAACATTACATACTCACATGGGAATCAATAGCATTGAAAACATTGGCATTCCCTATAGTGTGAACTTTATTCAGCTTTCCCTGGTGTTCACAGGATGCTCCTTTTTCTGCTCTCAGATACTACCCAGGATCCCAGATCTGGCCACTGTGCTTGTCAGGGCATTCTTGGCTGGTAGATTTTCTCTGACTGTCCTTGTGTTTGATGACAAATTCCTCATCATCAAAGGTTTGTCTCTTACTTCCTCCTAACTGACTGATTTGATTTTTTACTTATGGGCTGATGAGATGATTCAGTGGGTAAAAGTGCTTCAGTATAAGCCTGTTGATCCAAGTTCAATCTCCAGATGCTGTATAATAGTGGAAGGAGAGAACAGACTCCACAATGATTTATGCCAGTACAGATTTACAGGTATTTACTTTAGAACCGGGGCATAATCGAATTGCATGTCATTTCTCTTGCTGCTCCCAGGGCTCTAGCTTTTGCCTTTGGGAGGTTTCCTAGTTGGATGCTCTGTTTGTTTGAGGGAATGCCTTCACATCATTGCATTTTAAAAGCACTTCCTCAATTTTGATATATCAGACTTACCTTATGTGTTTCCTGTCCCAGTTCCAGAATCATCTATTTCTCCAAGGAGCCTGGCTCTTTTTATTGAAAGATTTTGTGTTGAGCTCTGTTTACTGTTCAAGATGATGTTTAAAAAGTAAGGATTTGTATGTTCTTTGTGCTAACATGACAGAGTCCTTGTAAGCTTGCTGAATTTACTTATTACCTAATTGAGCCAAAGGAAAGAGTCAATACCATCTTTCCATGTCTGCTAGGGCTACAAAGCTTTTCTGAGACTAGAAGCCAATTGATTTTTTTTTCTTTTTGTGCTTAAGGTATAACAGCACAAACAGAATTCTAAGTTAAACATGTGGCATTCTTTGTTTATAATGTAAAATTGTTCATGTGTCATAAAAAAGTAACTTTTTTGTAGGATTAACTACTTAGTTTGTTTTTCAGATTCTTAAGGCCAAACAGTTTTCCTTTAAATGTCTGTCTGAATTTTAGTCTTAACCTTTCATGTCTACAAAAGAAATAACTTAAGGGCTATGTACAGCTGCACATACTGGGTTTTTATTCTAATTAATTTTATTGTAAATAAATGATAAGCTTTGTTTTGCCTTTAAAAAAAGACCAAGCTCCTTCTAAAAGTTATATTTTATGTTTTATATTAAGTATTTATGAAAGGCATACAGTTTGTGGTCTGTGTTTACCTTTCTTAGTATGAGAGAATCCAATTTCTTCAGCTAAGAATTTTAAACAGACTACCCTTTTTCCCATGAATCACCATTGCTTCCCTATGATGGTATTAAGACATAATGAGGATTGGTTATAAACTTTTTAATGACTCACATTTATATTCTTTCTTCCTCTCCCATGAATTCATATATATATGAATACATATATATATATATGTGCAGAAGTTTATAATATATTGAAAATGAGTACATGCTCCTCATCTGATCTTAAAACCAATCCTAATGAAGTAGACAGACTTCAAGAACAAAAGACTTTGGGGAGAAGGAATGGAGATATCTACTCCAACCGAGTAGGCTGTGAAGAGTGGGTAGAAATAAAAAGAAAACATCAAAAGTATATATGCTATACTTTGTATACTTTATATGTATGCATATACACACATAATATAGGTATATACAACTGTAGCTGTCCTTTGCTACCTTGGGAAATTGATTCCAAGACCACCCTCAATTCCAAAACTCAAGGATGTTCAAATCCCTTTCACAAAATAGTACAGGATTTTCATGATACCTAAGTGCTGTGAGATGTCTTTCTGTATGCTATCAATAGGTGTTGCTCTGATTGGTTGATAAATAAAGCTTCATTGGCCTATGGCAGGGCAGGATAGGGTTAGGTGGTACATCAAACTGAAGAAGAGTGGAGTCAGGGGAGATGCCAGCCCCCCAATAAAGGAGCAACAAGATGCCAGCAGATCAGCAAAGCCACAGCCATGTAGCAACATAGAGATTAATAGGAATGAGTTGAATTAAGTTGAAAGAGCTAGCTGATATAAGCTAACCCATAGGCCATATGATTTGTAAGCAATATAAGCCTCTGTGTGTTTACTTGGGACCAAGTGGCTGTGGGATGTGGGTAGGAAAGATTCATCCTGACTGCGGTGCTGGACAGGATGGGAGAAACTTCTGGCTATACCTAAGCATCATCCTATCTGTTTTAATCATCTCTAGAGTACTTAGAGTGCCCAGTGTTGGCCTGGAATTCACCTTGCTCCTGTCTTAGCTTCCCACCTATGGGATCACAGGTGTGTGCCACTAGGCCTGCCATGGATATTGTCTTCTAGTGCAAAATAGTGAGGATTTTGGTATGTGAATATAATGTATTGTATAGTATGTATAGTGTATTGTATTGTATGTAGATATAGTGTATTGTTTGTGGGATAATGACATGAAGAGTTCATATGCATTCAGTTGAGATGAAATTTTTAAATTTTATTCTTTCACAATTTTGTACATGTATACAAAATACTGTGATCCTATGTGGTGGTATTGTGTTCCCCAAAATATTGTGTATGCTAATA
>CABHPH010147312.1:0-40416 GCA_902168325.1 Peromyscus nudipes
TATGATGATAAATGTATTTGTATATCTTGTTTGGCTTGCTGTTATTCTTTTCTCCTCCTTGAATGGTATTGGGAATAGAGCTTTTAATAGTAGTCAGCTCCATAAGATCCCCAGGTAGAACCAGAAGATGGAATCAGACCAGCAGATGAGTAAATTACAACACAGAAATGAAGAAAAAAAATCAACAACAGACAAGAAGCAAGGCAACATGAGTCCTTCAACACACTCTAACTCAACTACTGAATTCAACATTCGCGCCCTGGACAGAGTGTTGAGTGAAGAATTAACATGTCCTAAAGATGACAATGACATCGAGGAGATACGAACAAGCAGATGGACGGGGTAAGGAAGTCAATTCAAGATATGGAACAGAAAGGCAGAAACATGGATAAGAAAGTCAGCAAGGAAATCTAGATTTTGGGGGAAAAAAGAAACCCAATAGAAATACTGGAGATGAAATGCTCTCCAACTAATTAAAAAAACAAACAAAAACAAAAACAAAACCACCTCCCCAACAGACTGGATCCTGCAGAAGAAAGTGATAGAGGGAAAAAAAGAAGGGACTATGACATTCAAACATCAAGAAAGAAGAGTTTGACTATAATAGCCATGAATTATGGGGTACAACCAGAGACAAACTTGGGAGCTCACAGAATTGAGGGAGCAGAGATAAAAATGGAAGGCATAGAAAATCTGTTTAGTGACCATGTAGCAGGAACCTCCTAAATCCAGGGAAAGAAATGGACATCTAAGTAGAAGAAGCATTAAAACCTCAAATGGGCCTGCTGGAGAAGAATCCCTCTTCTACATTATAGTCAAGATGCCAAAACTACAGAGAGAGAGAGAGAGAGAGAGAGAGAGAGAGAGAGAGAGAGAGAGACTATTAAAATCTGTAAAGAAAAATGCCAACTAACAAAGGCAAATACACGAGAATACTTCCCATCAGTTCTCGCAGCAACCCTCGGAGCCAGGAAATAGTTCAAGTGCTGAATGTAAACAGCTGTCCACCCAAATTGCTATGCTCAGCAAAGCTGTCTCTTAAAATTGATGGAGAAATCAGGATAGTTCAAGAGAAGCACAGACTAGATCAGTTCGTGACTGCCAGACCAGCTCTGTGGACAGTGCTTAAAGGAACCACACACACGGTGGACAGCGTGCTTGGTGGACAGAGTGCTTGGTGGACAGCATGCTCGTGGACAGCATTCTCGGTGGACAGCATGCTGGGTGGACAGCATGCTGGGTGGACAGCATGCTTGGTGGACAGCATACACAGTTAACAGCATGCACAGTTAACGGCATACATGGTGGAGGAAGGAAGACAGCCTTGCCATGAGAGGCCAAAACTTCATGAGGGGAACAGATAAATACAGGAGAATCAAGAAAGAATCCAATGCAATAAACCAGCCAATCCCTGACATAGGGAAGAAAGAAAAAAAATCCAACCAAGCAGAAAATAACCAACAAGCCACAAGAATTAATGAACCCTTCTCAATAATATTCCTAAATGTAAATGGTCTTAACTTTCTGGCTATATTTATATGTAATTATACCAAGAATTTCATCAGAAATGTAAACCCTTAACTTGTAGATCTATATAAATTCTAAAACCTCATAAGTCATGTCTTAAAGAACTATGTCCAATTAAAAAGTTGTGTACTGTGGGAAATAGTAATGATACATTTAATGTGTCTATTTTCCTTCACTTGAAAAATTAAAAAAGAACTGATTTGTGGCAGGAACGTGGAACACTTTGGAGCTGTAGATTAAAAAAGACATAGAATGACTGGCAGAAAAAAATGTCACTTTAATGATGCCTAACTATATTCTGCTCTCCTCATAGATTAGTGCCTAGCTCAATTGTCATCGGAGAGACATCATCCAGCAACTGATGAGAACAGATGCAGACCCACAGCCAAACATACGTCAGAGCTCGGGGAATCCTGCAGAAGAGGGGGAGAAAGGATTGTGGGAGCCAGAGGGGTCAAGGACACCACAAGGAAACTCACAAAATCAACTAACCTTGGCTCGTAGGGGCTCACAGAGACTGAATTGACAACCAGAGAGCCTGCATGGGACTGACCTATGCACTCTGCATATGTGTTACACTTGTGTAGCTTGGTCATCTTGTGAGACTCCTAACAGTGGGAACAGGGCCTGTCTCTGACTCTTACTGGCTTTTGGGACCCTACTCCTCATACTGGGTAGCCTTGCCCTTAATACATGGGGAGGTGCTTAGTCTTACTGCAACTTGATATGCCATGTTTTGTTGATATGCATGGGAGACCTGCCCTTTTCTGAACAGAAACCGAGGAGGAGTGCATTGGGGGTGGGACAGAGTTGGGTGGGTGTGGCCGGGATGTAAAACAAATAAATAAAATAAAATAAAAGACATAGAATGTTGTAAGCAGAGACTAACTGGCCATTTTGGTGAGAGTGAAGAATACCACAATGATGATAGCATTGTGGAAGTCGAGGCCAGACTCACAGGGCTTCAGAGGGAAGCAAGGACTCTATTGGAAATCAAGAGAGAGGCCACTGCGTTACACTCTGGCAAAGAATCTGGCTACATACTGTTTGTGTTCTGACATGTGAGTGAAGGTGAATTCAAATGGAATTGATGGAGGAAATTCAAAACAGCGTAGTATATAAACATAGCTCAACGGGTTTAACCTGAGTAAGAGTGAGAATTCAAAGCAAAAAGCAGAGCAGAAAGATGTGAGTGATATGCAGTTTGTCCAGGAAAAATGTGTGAATGTATTTAAGGTTTTAGATCAGGAGGGTGCTGACAAAGACATTGTAATTATTAGGGAGAATAGTCCCATTGAAGAGAAACAGTTCACTTTGCACTGGGACAATAGCAAAGGATTCTTGAAGGCAGATCTCACACTTGGGAGACTCCAGGTGTAAAACTGGAAACCTAATCTAAATACTTTTGTTTAAAGAGAGTTCCTGGGAGATAGAGCCTTCAGGGTGCACCAGCTTAAATAGGACCTCCTGAGAAAGTACTTTCCCTGACCAAGCAGGCGGTTCAGTGGCTGCTGTAGCCATGGCCCCAGGGCACCAGGCCGTGCCTCAAGCCGGAAGCACAACCTGGCATTGTTGGCATGGTGCTGGCTTTGGAGGTATGCAGAATGTGGGAGTTTCAGGGTCACGCAGACTTGTGATGAGGCTTCAGGAAAAGCTAGCAAGACCAGGCGATGTACAGCAAGGTCAGAGTTCCCACAGAGATGTCAAGAGAGGTCACCGTGTGAAGCTGTAAAGGTGAAGCCCACGTTGCAATGTGTATCCCAGGATGTTGGGGATGTCAGAATCATGGGGCACTGTCAAGACACCAGGCAGATCCAGTCCAAGAGAGCCCATGTGTGCTGCAGGAAGAGGGACGTAGGTGCAGGCCTGTTGGAAGCCAGATGATGCCCATCACAAATGCTAGGTGCTGAGTGAAGCTATAAGGCTTAGTGTTTGTCTTGCTTTGGTCCTGTCTGTCTTCTGTTGTGCCCTTGTTCCTCCCTGGAATGGGAATGCTTACTTTGTGTCATTGAAGAACTTTGTAATTTGTTTTCTACTTTGAGCAGCTAGAACCCAAGATTTATCTGTGCTTAGTGTGTGTCTGTCTGCAAGAGAGACAGGCAACCACATTGCTAATTTGTAAATCTGTGTCTTCTGAGAATTTCATTTTCAGGATTGGCCTCTGTGTTGTAAAGGTGGCCTCCGACCCTGTGGAACTTACAGAACTCGGCCCTTCCCCTGATTTTTAAGGCCCTTGTCTTCTTGAAGCAGATCAACTCTGAATGCAAGGCAAGACTTAAGGTTTGGGGAAGAATTTTACCAAAGAACAGTCATGACCTCATTTTAACAACAACAACAACAACATTAGTAACAAAAGATGTTGAATGAACAAGTTCTTCTCAAGTGATGAAATCAGGACTTCTTGTCCTGTGGAGAGAATCTCAAGTCTTTGAAAATATATTCTTTCCTAGCCTTAGGTCAATGAAGAACCCAAGAGAACTCAAAATAGACCATGGTCTTGCCCCAGCACAAATGTTTCCATTTATTTTTGGGCTCATTGGCAAATGTGCTTCCAGAAGGAATGAGAACTAGACCTTGTTGACAGCAGACATTTTGCCAATGTTTTCCTAGCAAGGCAGATGGGGTACATGTTCTGTCCAGGAGCGCCCATCACGTCAAATCATAATGGCAGTGTGTGCTGGTAACACAGTTCTCTGGCTGGCTGAGTTTCCTATGTCAATGTATCTATGGGATACAGACTACCTAAACACTGCTGAGTGTTTCATGGCAAAAAATATGCTGAAATGCGTATTATGCTTTTAAGGAGCACATTGTTGGCTCACTCAACCACAATATCACTCAAAGTGGCTTACAGTTCAAGCAGCTTGTGTCTCTGTGCCTGGGTCAGCTTGTCCTCCCATAACTGCTTATGGATACAGGACACATTCCTGTAATCTCATAGAATTCAGGGTTCTGAAGCTTCCAAAATGACTCCAACTCTCAGAATCTGAGAGGGCAAAACTCTGCCTTCCCTCCTTTGCCCAAGAGCTTAATAGCATGGAAACACATGTTTCAGGGCCACAGGCGAGGCTGGAATCTTACGAGGTGGAAATGAGAGCAGTTCTGGATGCCCAGCAGCTGCTGGGGCTCAGCAGGTCTCTTGTGTGGAGTGTTCACCCTGCAAACACAGCTGGGGAGAGGATGGCCAGGAGCTGGAGAACCCTGATGTCTAGTACAGTCTTGTCTTTACAGTATTCTCTTGTCCACTGGGAAAATCAAGAACACTTTAAATTAATTTCTCAGTTAATACAAAGTCCTCCCACCAATACTTCTTGCTGGTCCTAGGCTGGGATGGTTTTGTTCAGCATCTACATGGCAGCTCAGAACCGTTTGTTACTCCAGTTCTGGGGATCCGATGCCCTCTTCTGGCCTCTGTGGGTACTGCATACACACACACACACACACACACACACACACACACACACACACACACTCACTCACACACATTCACCACTCAGGCACACACGTATGCACATAAAATAATACAAATTTAAAAGTATGTGGGTCATATTGTGTGTTCACTTCTGTACTTCTGGGCCTGCTCTGAGACCTGTGTCTGCCCCCTTCCCAGTGTCACACAGTAAACACTACTGTGGTTATATGTAAAGTACAGCTCCTTCCCGCGCCAGGCACCAAATTCCTCCCTCTTGACTATGACTCAGCATCTAAGGAACCAGCTACCTGTAAGAGTCACCATTGTGTCATCCAGAGATTTTGAAACAGGAGACTTGGGCCCTGCAGGGCAAAGGGTGTTGATGTGTGTTTCAAAGGTCATCACACATTCCTGAATTTCCTTTCTCTCTCTCTCTTTTTTTTTTTTTTTTTTTTTTTTGGTTTTTCAAGACAGGGTTTCTCTGTGTAGCTTTGCGTCTGTCCTGGAACTCACTTTGTAGCCCGGGCTGGCTTCGAACTCAGGTCCACCTGCCTCTGCCTCTGCCTCCAGAGTGCTGGGATTAAAGGTGTGCACCACCACCGCCTGCATTCCTGAACTTTCTAATCTTGTTTTCTTGCTCTTGTCAGGCGGCAGGACCAGGATGATGGGGGAAAGCACCACTAGTGTTTGCAAGGATGCAAGAAGAGACTACACAAGAAAGAAGCCATATGACCACAAATGTCTGGAAAACTACTCAGCTCATACCTACTTAAAAAAAAAAGAAAAAAGACTTTCTAAGGCCACAGCTTGATCAAGGGCTAGTGTATTCGTAATTTTCACTGGTTCTACTGTAAGGAAAACCTATAGTACTGAGAGAAGTTAAGGAGACCGTCAGTGGGAACAGATTTGTACAACTTCATTCTACATTTTCCCAAATACTGAAAAGCAGATAAATTAATCCCGGCATCATCATCACAGTGACTGGTGACATGTGTGGATGTGGCACCCCCCTCATACGCTACCTGTAAGCTGGATTCTCTGTCTTCCATGTCAGACAGACCCAGCGCGAGGCTGGATGAGTGAGTATCCATGACCCCGGGACCGGAGAAACATTGCATCTGTTCCGATTTTCCTTTTCCTTGGTCTTACTTAAAACCAAATAATCACCAAGCTGCCATGGGATAGCAAATCACTCTGGGCATGCCTGCTGGTGGTGACCTCAGCACAGAAGGCCTTGGGGCACTACTTAACCACCGTGGACACTGGCTGCCAAACTGCTAGAGAAATGGAGTTGTTGTTTTCCCAACAGTGCTGTGTGGGTGACATGGCTGAGGTGTGTCTTAGGGGGTTCCCATGTGATTGACAAGGATCCTGGCCTCACAGGCCACCACATACATATCTGTGTTCTGTTACTTTTGAGACCCTGTGCATACTCTTTGGCAACCATGTAGTGCTTAGAGAAAAGACTATTCCTATTTAAAACTGTCACTTTAGTGGAAGAAATTAATGTTTGAGTATTGCCCAGTCTCATCCAGGGTAAAAACAAACAAACAAAAAACTGACGTGTCAGCTTCTCATATCATCAAATACTAGGGCCCAGACATCATTCTCTGTTTAAAAAAATACGTGTGTGTGTATATGTGTGTGTGTATATATGTGTGTGAGTGTATGTGTGTGTGAGTGTGTGTGCATGATTGTGTTTATGGATATACGTGTGTATGTGCTGAATGCGTAAGCATGCTCGTGTACCACCTTAAATGTGGAGGTCAGAGGACAACTTGCAGGAGTTGGTCCTCTCCTTGCGAACTCAGGGATTGAGTTCAGGTTGCCTGGCCTAGTAGCAAGTGCTTTTACCAACCGAGATACCGTGCTGGTCCCAAGTATAAAAGCTTTACAGACTAAAAGGAGAAAGTGAAAAAAAAAATTTGAGTGTTTTGTTTCTTTTATCAAATTAGTGGGATTCCTGGGAACACCGGAATCAATGTGAAACTGTGTGACCCTTGTCTTTAGTGATCTACAGTTGCACAAGTGTTTGTGATGAGCTATTTCCTCCCCAAAGGAAAACGTTGAAGTGCCTATCTTCAATGTCGAAAAATTATGGCTTTGAGGGAAGTGAGATGCACTCATCGCAGCGAGCTCTAATCCAGCACAATCATGTCTGTACAGAAAGAAAAAACCTGACCATGAAGAAACACAGATGGGGAGAATGCCAATTAGAATTAGGTCACCCCAAACCAGGGGATGCTGAGAAGCTAGGAAAACAGCCAGGCAAGCTCTTTCCTCCGGGGCCATGGACCTCAGGTCTCCAGACTGTGAGACATCATATATCTGATTGTGGAATTTGTTACTGCACTCCAGTGAACTAATACAGCCCTTTTATGTAGTATTTGGGAACAATCATTATTGAAGGGTTTTTTTTTTTTTTTTTTTCTTAAAGCCGATGAAACAGAAACTGCTTCAAAAAGCAGCCTGCTCAAAGCACATTCCAATCCTGGAAAATTCAAAGATTCCAGTCCCGTGACCCACCCCTCACTAGAGAGAAGGCAGCTTTTGTAAATAAATTCCATGCTCACAGTGACACAGAAGCTCTGGTCTATATCCAGTGTCACCAATGCTGGACTAGTACCCATCCAAAGAAGGGGGTGTGCATACCAGTATTTCAACTTTGCTGGCACTTGTGTGCCAGAAAGGGGATAAATCAGGAGCTGCAGAACATTTCTCCCTGTGCAGCCACCTCAGCAGACCCAGTGTGGAAGTCGAGAATGCTTATCTCAGAAGGCTCTCTGCTTCAGCGTCTGTGGCTGCGTTTTACGTTTCTTGCACTCCTGATACACCCAAGAGTCGTAAATCACATGTAAGCCGTTCTATTAAGTTTAACAAGCTTTTCTTGTGATGTCCATCCAAGAAAAAAAAATATACCAAGATATACTTAAAAATATAGAAAAGCTTAAGGGGAAAAAATGTCTTCTAAGAACTATTAAAACTATTGTTCACCACAGTGACCCCGTCTTTGTGCAGTATCTGAGCTTGAGCAACACAAGAGACTCTTTCAAAAAGCTTTTCAGTGGGAAATCATTTCAAACTTAAAAAAAAAAAAAGCTGTAAGAACAACCCCAAAGTTCTTGCAAATTCTGCCCTTGAAGTTGCCCATCAACCTTTGCCCTGTTTGACTTAGCTTTGGGCTCTTTCCAGCCATAGGCGCTGTCTATCACGTTCTGCTTGCTAATCAGTTTACTAAGTGTGTGTCTGCAGAAGCACAGGAACAGAGAGTTCAAGGATTGGGATGTAACTCTGTCAGCACGGGCAGAGCCAGGACAGGAATCCAGGTGGGAAGATCATTTTTACTGGAATCTGGGAACACAGTGGTCCCACATCTTGGGAAGGGTCGGGTGCATTCCTCCTAGAGGCCTCTCCGTTTCATTCCATGACTGCAGTGTCAGTGGCCCCTTTCCGTTTCAGGGAAGAAGCACATCACACCCAGATCTAAACGAGCACAAAAGCTGCCCAGATTATTGCTCATCTTTCCAAGATCCTTATTTTCTGGGATTGGGAATTACATCTTCCTGGTGGACACAGCTCATTTTCAGAGTTTCAGTGTTGCTCACCATTGCCTCATCAGTCCCCAGATTGGTGACAGGCACATAATGAACCTTGACACTCCTTTTTTGGTAGTCTACATTAAACCCATATAGAGAAAGAAGACTATGTCCATATTAACTCCATTTGCCTTGCGCAGCTGCCCTATGGGGAGTGACGCAGTGCTCTTTGTCCTAGGAGGACATGTGGTATGAGGCTGCACTCTGTGCCCACAGTCCCCACTCTGCAGCGGAATGAATCACTGTCAACAGTAGCTCAGCAGTGGGACCTTGAGACTTCTACGCCTATGTCAGAAGGAGCAGGGCCATCCATGTTTTCCTCATGTGAGGGCTGGGATGGATTTACTTGAACCACAGCCTGCCTCACCCTCCAGGACTCCAGTTCAGTGTGTTAAATTACCTTGTACCCACCGTTAAGATAACACTGCATGACTGAAGGGGAACACTGTGGAAGCCAGCTGTCAGCGCAAAGTCTCTCTAGCAGTGGTTCTCAACCTTCCCAGTCCTGAGACCCTTTAATGCAGCTCCTCATGTTGTGGTGACCCCCCAACCATAAAATTATTTTGCTGCTACTTTACAACTGTAATCTTGCTGCTGTTATGAATCGTAATGTAAATATCTGTTACGTGACCCCCTCTGGGGTTGTTGTGACCCACAGGTTGAGAAGCACTGCTCTAGACAGAGGCTTGCTGTGAAGCTGGGTGCTCTCAGTCATCCACATGGTACCTAGCTCCCAAACTGGCAGAGTTAAGGAAAGAAGCTGCAAGAAATGAACAGCGACCCTCAGAATTCAAGTTCATAGCACGACCCTGCCTGAAAACAGAGCCAGGAGGCTTCTCTGTAAGCGCAGGTGGCCTGTGCATCATCCCCCAGATGCGGAACATTAATCTAGATTTTCCACCTACAAAAACCTTCTCTACTTCCATCCTAGCAGAAGGAGCTAAGTAATTACACTTTTTAAAAAAAATCTGTGTTGGGATGGAAGCCAGGGTCTTATGCATGCTAGACAGGTGCTCTATGGAGGATCTGCACCCCGCTTGAGCAGGTTAGCTGTGCCCTGAGATAAAGTGCCCCCTTCTGGCTGACTTATCCTGCCTTAACTGTATTCATGAAAGCAAGTTGAGAGTAAATTTTATGGGGCAAAGCCCCCACAGCATCTCCCAATTGCCCTTGCAGACTCAAGCCTGGCTAGCTCCTGCAGAGAAGGGACAAGTTGAGTGGTGAGGGGCCTGGGCCCCAACAAGAAATGGAGCAGGAACTTTTCTTTGACTGTGGGTGGAGGTAGCTAAGAGGCAAGGGCTAGCCAAGAATCACAGAATGAGCAATGAGCCAGGGGCGAGAGGAGGCGGTGGGCGGTGGGCCTGGCAGCTACAGCGTTCTGCTGCTGTGAGTCACTAAGCACAAAGAACAATGCAATTTGCAGGTGGTTAGTGATAGCTCCAGGCAGCCATTCCTGCTATTTTAGAGAGATACCAATCATAATTATTATTGGTTAAGATGAAAAACAACTGCCCTGGAGTTAGGAAAATCAAATGGATCCTTTCCTTGGTCTCCATTACACAAAGGGAAGTCTGTTCTGCAAAACCCAGTTGGGCTTGGCCTGCTCGGGGACCACTGACACCCAGCTCCTTCCCAGAAAGACAGCTAACTTGTGCTGCAGAACCTGGGTGCTGCAGGCGTTGGCAAACCCAGCTACGGTGGCTTTTGTGTAATACGCTTTTGATAAATGTCTCATAAAGTGACTGTTCAGAAAACAATTGCATTTTCCAGTGGGAGGAAAATAAAATTGACGATTGTGGTAGTGCCAAGTACTTCATGTCACACAAGAACAGCTTGTCCTTGGGGCACAGATTACAAGTATGAGCCTTTGCAGTCTCTAGCATAAACACTGCAGTGTTAGGAAACCGCCATGGATTCTGATGCAGAGAGAGTGTGGAGGGGCTCACAAGAGCACACATGGAAACTGCTCAGACACACTTGCAATTCTGGCCCTTAGAGTCATGACGTAGATGTCCACAAATGTGCTTATAGGGGACTGTGGGAGGAGGCTTATATCTTAGAAATGCTTCAGTGGGAACTGGAGAAACAGCTCTGGCTAGAGTTCTTGCCTTAACTCTATCCACAAAAACAACTCAAGTGCACTTGAGGTCCCTAGCTTGAGACCCAGAACCACTGAAAAATGTCTTTGTGAGATTTTTGAATGAACAATCTTCTGGTTTTTCTTAATCTTAGTGAAAGTGCCTCTGGTGTACCCCTAGTGATCTGTATACATGGATATCTGATATACCCCTAGTGGACTGTATACATGAGATCTGATGTACCTCTAGTGGTCTGTATACATGGAGATCTGATGTACCCCTAGTGGTCTGTATACATGGAGTGATCTACCCCTAGTGGACTGTATACATGAGATCTGATGTACCTCTAGTGGTCTGTATACATGGAGATCTGATGTAACCCTAGTGGACTGTATACATGGAGATCTGATGTACTCCTAGTAGACTGTATACATGGAGAGCTAATGTAATCCTAGTGGTCTGTATACATGAAATCTGATGTATCCCTAGTGGTCTATATACATGAGATCTGATGTACCCCTAGTGGACTGTATACATGAAATCTGATGTAACCCTAGTGGACTGTATACATGAGATCTGATGTACCCCTAGTGGACTGTATACACAGAGATATCTTATTTAGGGCTGATCCCTTTTAAAAGAGTGCTTTAGACATTAGGAAGAGGCATTAGATTTCACTAAATACATTTCACTAAATATATTTCACTAAATAAATACTGTGGGGAAAGTCAAATGATACTTTACTCCTGTTTTGGTAAAGGGCATTAATATTTTTTAAATACTAAAAGTAGCCTTGATTTAAAACTCATGATCATGGAATATTATTCTTTGAATCTGCTGCTGGATCTTATGGGCTAATGTTTTATTTTTATTTTTTTTTTGGTGTCAAAATAAGTAGGACTGGAAGTTTTTGAAGTTTGGGATCTTTGTAAGTTTTTAATCAATGTATTTCTTGTTTCATGACAAGACATTTGAAAGATTATCTTTTGTGTGTTGCAGAACAGTTTGCAGGCACTCTGGGCTTAGCTTTTTCAAAGGAGTATGAATTTCAGTTGCTCCACATCTGGCTGGTGGTTTCAGAGTGTGGTCATTCAAACTCTGCTTCTGTTTCTCTCTTTTCCGGTCAATTTAGCTGCTTTGGATTACAGACAGCCAGTTTGTCTTCCCAAAGTTTTTATTATCACCCAGTTTCCTCAAATGTGTTTCCTATTTCCCTTTTGTATTTTATATATTGGCATCCACTGCCACCATCGTATTCAGCTGTAGGATAGCTGGTGGCTTACAAGTTTGCCTCCACCGGATCACTTTATCTTGCTGTTGGCTTTGCTCAATTGTGCTTCATGTTTATGATTTCCACCCTCCTGCTTTGCTGAGTGCATGTGAATCTTGCTGATGAACCGAGTTGAATATAGACTGTTTCCTCTCAGTTAGCTACCTCTGTGAGTACTGATTTTTTGTTTGTTTGGTTTTTTGTTTGTTTGTTTGTTTTTCAAGATAAGGTTTCTCTGTGTAGTTTTGGTGCCTGTCCTGGATCTTGCTCTGTAGACCAGGCTGGCCTTGAACTCACAGAGATCCACCTGGCTCTGCCTCCCGAGTGCTGGGACTAAAGGTGTGTGCCACTGCTGCCCGGCATGAGTACTGATTTAATAGTACACACCAGGTTTGGTTCTGCTCTCTAGGTCTCAGATCTCATGGCACAAACGTTCACATGGTTCTCTTTCTTCCAAAAGTCTGTTAGGAACTTTTCAGTTTTTGCATGTCACAGAAGTTGTAGGAGCTACTTATTCTACATATGCACCTTCTTGCTTTTTAAGTTTGTCATGCAATTGACCATTGTATTTCTTATTCTCAAAAATTATACTTTTCCTTTCATGTGTCTCACTTTTGCTGATATGAGCCTTCAAATCATTGTAATAATTAGAATAATAATTAGTAAAGCAGAGCAGCTTTTTAAGCTTTAAATCATGTAGAAGCAGACAGTGATGCCATCTAGACAGCAATAGAATGATTCTCTTACTTTAAGTATAGTAACTAACTCTGTTATGTTTGACTCCAGTTTAAACAGTTAAACCCACTTTTTTTTTTTAAATCCTGGGATAGAATTCCTTTTTAGATATACAGATAGTCCCTGACGTATGATGGTTGAAAGTACAATTTTTCATTGTTAGGGTGATGGTTCAGAGTTCAAAGATTGAAAGGTAGTACTACCCTTGCAAAGGATTCGGATCCATTTCTCAGGACCAGCATTTAGTGGCTCACACTTGCCTGTAAGTACCGTTCCAGGGGATCTGACTGTCAAAGCCCTCTTCTGGCCTCCACAGGCACCAGAACACACATGGTGCACATAAACACACATACACATAAAAATAGATGATAGATGGATAGATGGATGGATGGATGGATGGATGGATCAAGATAGACAGACAGATAGATGATAGAGAGAGAAAGAAAGAAAGAAAGAAAGAAAGAAAGAAAGAAAGAAAGAAAGAAAGAAAGGTAGATAGGTAGATAGATAGGTAGATAGGTAGATAGATAGATAGATAGATAAATAGGAAGGAAGGAAGGAAGAAAGAAAGATAGATAGATAGGTAGATAGATAGATAGATGATTGATAGATGATAGATCTTTTCAGAAATGATGGTGCATTCTGTAGAGACTATACTCAGAGTTGCACATCCTGACTGGTCCAGTGGAACCTGGTCCTGTGTCATATGTTGCTAATTCTGCCATTCAGCAGTCCTGGTGAATCAAATGCCTTTCTGTGCCCCATATTTCAAGTTCCAGTGGGATTTTTAGGACGTAGCCCCATTGTTGGTGGAGAAATATCTGTATAGACCTAGATCTTTATCCTCCCTCTGACTTACGCACAGCTCTCTTTCAGATTTCTCTGTCCATTATTATTCCTAAAATAATTTTAACTTTTTTCTAAATTCCTTTCGCTGTTTTCTCAGACCCTCATCCTTTGCTCATTTTCTTGCAAATCTCTTTCTATTCTTCTCTTCGCTGTGTATAGAAATGCACTTCTCTGTATCTGTGGATATAGAGAAACTTCTTTCTCCATTGTCTACTTATTCTTTTCTTATTTCATCTTTGTGCTCTTTCTTCTTAGCTTTGTACTCCACTTTCAAAGAAGGGTTTTTTTCATTGAGTTATTTTTCATGAGAGAATACCTTGCTTGCCATTGTCACCCTTTTGTGGCAATTGCTTTTAGATGTGTGCTCCTTTGCCCTCTCCTTTGATTGGCACCTCCAGATGTGCTAATCTGGAGTCCTGTGCATGCTCTTGCATATGGCAGCATCCACATGCACATCTTTTCCTGCTCTGTTCTAATCCTCAATGCACTCAGCAGGCTTCCTAGAATTGCCAGTCACATTCTATGCTAAAAGACATCCCTCATCTCCGGGAGATGCACTTTCCATTTCTGTTTCTCAGGCCCTTTATTGATTACAATTATAACGGGAAATGATGGGGCAGATAGATATCCACGGCACCATGGAAACTTGGAGTCTTGCCATACATTTTAAATAATTTAAGCAATTCTGGCCAGAGCACATCTTTCCACTAATATTATTTTTAGAGGGTTTCTTATACAAATCCATCTCATGACTTCAAACCACCTTTGGAATATGAAAACTGCTGTGTAGAAAGTTAATGAAAATAATTTGTATAGTCTTACCCCAGAATCTTGTTACACTGAAATGCCAACTGAAGGACTATCCACCACCATTGACTGCCCTGTCCTCTTCCAGTGTTTTTCTAGGATAGAAAGTTCTAGGCTGTCAGACAAACCATCAATCTTCACCAGAAGTTCATCTAATAGGCTGGAAAATTCATCCAGGTAATAATTCTGAAGGGAAGAAAACTAGATTAATAAATGCATACAAGAATGCAATGTTTTTCTTTTTCCCTCTTTATGTGAATTATTTAGTGATGTCAACTTAAGAAAATGTTCACTATGCTATAAATTATCTTGGACACAGAAGTTAGGAGGTCTGGGTGCTGATTCTGTTTCTTTCTGTCTGTCTCGGTTCCTTCATTTCTGGTGTGCACATACTGCTTCATTCATAAGTGTTACAGCTAATAGTGCTTTGACAAAGAACCACTGAATGAATCTGAAGGCAATCATGGGCACATGACGGGCAGTAAGCCCTATCCAAACACAGTGCAGTGACTGCTTCTGTCGGCCTCAGGACTGCACGGAATGCTATATAAACAGCAGTCATGGATGACAGCTGAGAATTCACTGTGAAAATACCTAGGTTTGACTTGTTTGCATTAGTGTCTGGAGTGCCCAACCCAAAGTGCCAACGACTCCATGGTTTGGGTAGAAGTTTAGGTCTGAGAGTAAGTGCCAGAAGCAAGTGGGTCTCTCAAAGAAAAACCGGAGACTCCATGGTTTGGGTAGAAGTTTAGGTCTGAGAGTAAGTGCCAGAAGCAAGTGGGTCTCTCAAAGAAAAACCGGAGACTCTACCTTCTCAACTGTATAGGGTGATTATAGAGATGTAGAGAGCAGTGACGGAGACTGCCAACCCTGTGAGTTCTTTAGTGTTTCAAGGGAAGATTCTGTGAGATCCACCAGGCTTGAGAACTAATTTTGAGCCTTTGCAGTAATAGCTGGCACAGAATCACCATGGTGTTCTCATTGCAGAGAGCAAACCTTCATGGTAGAGTCACTTCTCCGAGGTCCCCCAGCTTACATGATCCGCAGCCACTTCAGTCTCTTCCGGAGTTGTTGTTTGCAGCCCCAGAAGGGTAAGGACTTTGTGCCAGGCATAAACAGCAACACTGTTAAGCGTCACGAGAGATTTTCTGTGAAAAGACTTTGTTTTTCGGAAAAAAGTCAGGAGGGAAGCCCTCAGCTGGAGGAGAAAGAGAGAGAGAGAAAAAAAAAAAAAGAGAAATTCTGTGTTATCAAGCTATGGAATGATTGCTAATCTGAAAAACTATGAAGTGAATATTACATCTACTGCTGCTGCTTAAGGACTTCTCAGGAAGCTTGGCAAAACAAAATTAGGAAAACAGCACTCACATTTGGAACTATGGTTTGAGCTCGGCAGTGAAAATGTATCTTACTATGAAGCACGCTGTTATTGTCTCACGGTGGTGTTTCTGTGTATGACACAGCATCTCGGCTGGAGTATGGGTCTGTGTCTGAGAGGCAGGAAGGAATCAAAGACTCAGCAGGCTGCGTCCTCCTCATGTATGCTAAAAAGATGAGCCAACACTGTGCCCCGGATATGAGTCCCTAGGTTATTTCTTCACTGCTGACTGAAACGTGTTAGTTCACATCCCATTTATTTTGGAAAATAGCTCAAACAAGCAAAATTTTTAGCCATTTAGAGTCTGTCTGCTTTGGACGCCCTGGAGAACCTCACGTGGTGTTGTCCATTGAAATGGAGAAGCTGTAATGACAGGCCCCAGGAGCCAAAGCTTACAAACTCACTGACCCAGAGCCTGCTTCCCACTACTGCTGCTGAGCCACACCCTCTGAACATGTCAGTCCCCTCCCGAAGACTCCCCTTCCCTCTCTCCTGGATTTCCATCACCTGACTCTGCTATAGCCTGTGTGTGTGTGAGGCGGGGGAGGGGGGGGAGGGGAGGTTCCTACAATGTGAGGGGCTTCTGTTATATGGAAATACATCAAAACATCTCTCAAAAAATGTCTCTGTGTGTTGTTGTCTCTCATGGCCATAACTTTGATCTTGATCATCCCTTGAATCCCTTCAACCCCTGGCAGAACTGTGTGAGGAGCATAGACAGCTAACAGATGGGCACAGATATCTGCATGTCTGAGGGCCGACTTTAAACCACAGAAGTCATGTTAAACAACAAAAGAAGTTGGGTGTGGTGGTGCAGGTGTTTAATCCCGGTACTCAGGAGGCAGAGGCAGGCAGATCTCTGAGTTCAAGGCCAGCCTCCTCTCAGAGTGAGTTCCAGGACAGCTAGGGCTACACAGGTAAATCCTGTCTTGAAAAACCAAACCAAACCAAGCCAAAACTGGGCATGGTGATACACGGTTTTAATTCTAATGCTTGGAAGCAAAAGATAGTGAATTCCTAGATTTTACTGGCTAGCCAGTATATCTTCCTTGGTGGGTTCCAGGCCAATGAGGGGCTTTAGCTTAAGACTAAAAAAAAAAAAGGTAGTTTCTGAGGAATGACACTCAGAGGTGTCCTCTGGCCTCCAAATGCAAGCACACACACACACACACACACTCTTATTTGTACTTCTGATGGATGGAAAGAGAGTTAGTTAAGTGAGTGGGTCAGTGAATGTATTAGTCGGTCAACAGATGGATGATGGGTAGCTAAGTAATGATAAATAGTTGGCTGGGAAGGTAAATGTTGTTTTGTTTTACCTTTTACTCTTTGGGAAACCTACAATCCAGCTCCCAAATAAATATACATGGAGGCTTATTCTTTCTTATGAATGCCTGGTCTTAGTTTGGCTTGTTTCTAGCCAGCTTTTCTTAAACTATCCCATCTACCTTTTGCCTCTGGGCTTTTATATTTCTCTATTCTATGTACTTTTTCTTTGCTTCTTACTCCATGGCTTGCTGTGTAGCTGGGTGACTGGCCCCTGGTGTCCTCTCTCCTTCCTTTCTTGTTCCTTGATCTTTTCTTTCCAGATTTCTCCTCCTATTTATTCTCTCTGCCTGCCAGCCCCGCCTATCCATTCTCCTGCCTTGCTATTGGCCATTCAGCTTTTTATTAGACCAATCAAGTGTTTTAGACAGGCAAAGTAACACAGCTTCACAGAGTTAAACAAATGCAACATAAAAGAATGCAACACATCTTTGCATCATTAAACAAATATTCCACAGCATAAACAAATGTAACACATCTTTAACTAATATTCTACAATAGGTAAGTGGTTAGGATGGAGGAAGGAATGAAGGATGGATGGATGGATGAATGGAAAGCAGTGAGCAGGGAATGTAGACCATTGAAAGGAGCTAAGAGCGCCAGTCTGAGTGCTGTCAGGGTATGAGCATATGTAGCCACTTATAGTTTAACAAGCTATTAATGAGAACATTGGCAGAACTTTATGAAACAAAGAATTTGAAGTCATTGAGAAAGCAATGACCAATTCCTTTAACCTGTATTGATCTTCACCATGCATCAGGAACTACCCTGGGAAGGTAGAGTTCTTGGTATAGCTGCCTTTGAACATGGCTAGAATTAAAAGGGAGACAGAAAGGACTATCTAGGACCCTGACTCAATGAGGTCTGCTTAGAGTTTAAGGGGAGAACTAGCTGGCTGGGACCGTGTGTGTGAAAGTGTCACACTGAACACCATCTTTTAAAAATGAGTAGGGTGCACACAGGAGGGATTCAGTAGAAGCAGCTGAGATCAAGTCGAGAGTGAGAAGAGATGTAAGTCAGCAAGTAGGGGACCAGGAAGGCAGTGTCCTGAGGAGGAGTAGCTGTGGTCTTGTTGGACTGTTCTCAGTGATGGGAGAGCTCCCTCTCGCAGGGCAGATCAGGTAGATCCTAGGAGGGTTTATCTTATGTTCCCATGAGATCTGGCCAGGGCAGTTTGGACTTGCCTGTCTATATGGACAGAGATCATTTTATCCTGATAGCAGATGAGACCTTTATAAACTTTGACTTTAAGGTCTAGGATGCATCAGGGGATCTACGTACCATTCTGAAACACAGCGTTGCCGCCAGCAGAAAGAGGGCCCCGGAGTAACAAGTCACGGCTTGATGGTCAGACTCTAAATGATTGTGCAGTGTGTCCTTTGGGCTTCTTCCCAGAAACTGAAGCAGCAGCCCAGGTAATGCATCTGTAGAGGTGCCAGGTGATGGCATCCAGGTGAAGAGCAGAAACTGGCACAAGTGGGAATGGGCAGCCAGCAACAGGGCCCCCAACAGCTGCAGGGAGAAAACCCCAGGCCGCTGATCGTCAACTCTCTTTAAGGAAGAGGGCTACTTGTGGACTTCTAAATGACTTTTAACTAAATGGTTAAAAGCTTGGAGAAGGGGATTTTGTGTGCAGCTCGTCTTCCTGGTTTAGGATATCATCTCAAAGAGGCCAGCCTCCATCAGAGCTGTCCCTCCCAGGGCTCTTTCTGTATTTCTACCTCTATCTACACCTTCCAAGCCACCCAGTAGTTCTGAAAAGTGACCTGTGCTCCCTTCTCTGTTGTCAGAGCTCTGTAAGCTCCATACCCCCATCCTTCCTCCACTGAAGCTTGGGAGACTGTCTGATGGCCAGGTCACAGTTCACGCACATGAGCCATGTGGGCCTATGATGGATGATTGGCTGTGATGAGACTCACCCTTTTTGGTCACCTCTGCTATCAGTGACCTGCCCCTTCAATCTTTAGCCATGAGCATCTTGCCTGTACACTGGACTTCTCCTATATGGGGCTACTGCTACTATGACGGTCTCTTGCCTGTATGTGTCTAGCACCCAGCGCGGGCTATGTAAAGATAATGACTAAGAAGACTCGGGAAGGGCTACGTAGAGGCAAACTGGTTCTGGTTAAGCTTGTGGTCTGGCTGTTGGAGACAGGGACTTGACTGGGTCTCAGTTGTAGTGTCACCACTCAGTTTGTGTCACACTCTCTACTGAAACCAACTCCAGGGCTGACACACTTTTTCAGGTGTGACGTCTGGATGACAGACCACCATCTTGCTACCTATCTCAGGAACCACTGGCCTCCATTTGTTTCCCCGGCCCTGCATTTAGAATTCCTTGTCTCTTACCTGACACTCATTGAATAGCCTCAACTCAAGTGGCTTGGCACACATCTCTGTGGGAACGAGGAGGAAGAAAGCGTAGTCTAGGCTCAGCATGGTGGGACATGCCTGCAACCTCAGTGCTCTGAGGTGGAGGCAGGAGAATCAGGAATTCAAGGCTCTCATTGGCTCTATCGTGGGTTTGAGACCAGACTAGGTTACATAAGGCCTGGTCTTGAAACAGAATAAAAAAGGGATGGCAAGTTTGCCCAGGGGGTAAAGGGACGCGCTGCCCTAAAATGCCAGTGCCACTGACAGTATCATAATTGACAGTTTAGGTTCAGCTCAAGCTGGACTCAGGTAAACAGAAGGATTGCTAGCAGATAGCCCCAACCAGCAACTCCCTCCAGCAAAGGGGCATCTAGTTCTCTATTAACACATATCTGTAATAGATCATAGTTCCCATGGTAACTCTCCACCTCTTCTGCCCCACAAACCACCTCCCAACTCTAACTTTCCATTCACATGCTCCCTTCCACTGATACCCTTGTAAAACTGGCAAGACTCTCCCCACCTTTTGCTAGTCTCTCTGAACCCCAAGAGACAGCCTTAGCAGTTTTGAATTTCCCCCAAACAAACCTTTCTTCCCACCCACAGAGTGGTCTGGTTCAGCGGTTCTACCGTGCCCTTGTTTACATCGCCAAGCCCGATGAACCCACATGATAAGAGAACA
Organism: Peromyscus nudipes; assembly: GCA_902168325.1. Taxonomy (NCBI): domain Eukaryota; kingdom Metazoa; phylum Chordata; class Mammalia; order Rodentia; family Cricetidae; genus Peromyscus; species Peromyscus nudipes. The sequence continues at coordinate 20,034 of CABHPH010147312.1, forward strand.
GAAAAGACTCCCAAGCACTGTCCTCTGACCTCTGTGCACACGCCCTCCCCCACAAACAAACAACAAACAAATACAAACAATTTTTTTAAAAGCAAAGCAGGCAAGCCAACAACCACAAACACAAACTACATCTCAGCAAGTCGAGATGAGGGCCCTGACTGACCCACAACACACACACACACACACACACACACACGTGGACAGTGCAAATCTGCTACATTTGTTAGATATCATTTATTATATCTTGAGATTTTCTTAACATAAAAGCACTTTTATATAGTGCTAAATGGTGTCAATAACAGTTTATTGCTAGGTAGGGACCACGTAGATCTATATCGTTTCTAAGGCAAGCAACCTTCTTGGGCACACATCAGCCGTATGTTTCCCGGAAGGTTTATTAGCTGGCCTCTGGTGACATCTGTGTTTGGGTAGGGGCAGCCTGGGTTTTTTTTTTTTTTTTTTTTGGTTTTTCGAGACAGGGTTTCTCTGTGTAGCTTTGCGCCTTTCCTGGAGCTCACTTGGTAGCCCAGGCTGGCCTCGAACTCACAGAGATCCGCCTGGCTCTGCCTCCCAAGTGCTGGGATTAAAGGCGTGCACCACCAACGCCCGGCTCAGCCTGGGTTTTTAAGTGTAGCTGTAGACTCTGAGATCTACTCCTTCTTTGCTCATTGCTGGCCTGTTCCTCCAAGCATAGGACCAGCAAGATCTGAGGTCCATATTCTCTGGAGCAGGAGACTCTTGCTTGGGTCCTTGTGGGCCTGTGTGAGCCCTGGGCCCTGACAGCCAGAATATCCTCACAGTAGCCACATGGCCAAGCAGTTGTCTCATTTGATAGCAATGCTGTCTGTGGCAGAGGTGGGAACTTGTGCCACACTAGGCCTAAGGGGCTAAAGTGAGCTCCTTCCCAACTGGGACCTGCTCAGGACCAGCAGCCAGGGACACCATCGGGGCCTAAGCTATACTCTGGGCCTGGTTTGGGCCTTCACTCTCCAGTCAGAACTTTTGCCCCATCCCTGCAGGGGGACTTGCCCTGTACTGGCACAGAGCTCAGGCATTGCCAAGCACCCATGCAAACAGCTGAGCACCATCTACCCATGATGCTCTTTTGTCCTGATTGGGGTTTACTTCTGTGTTTTACTGATGCTGTGTGGTTCCTCAAGTGAGGCAAATAATGCAAAAGGGGGTTCTGGCATGTGAGAGGAGAAGTCTCTGTGTGCAGGGCTTGGGTGACAGATGGGGGAGAAGCAGCATGTGGCTGTTGAAGCACCTGAAAGTTACAGTCCCAAGGCCAGCGCCATCCCCTTTCTCAGCTTCTTGCTCCATCATCTGAGAAAACCACCTTTCCTACCCGCAGCCCATTGTGATCATTAAGCATGTTCACATTCAAGAGGCCCTCCACAGCATTCCTGACACTTAGGGAGAGATCTGTAGGTGGTGATAACCACAGAAAATAACCATAATATGCTGTGGGAAAGTGTAACACAAAGCCAGTGTTTAATAAATCATGGCTATTGCTGTCACAAATGCAATTATAATACTGATACCCCTTATCGAAACCCCACCATAATGGATTAGGTGGCTAGAATTCTGGATGGTGTGTCACCCTGTGAGAAGTTTGCTATTCCCTGACTAGGGTGAACCAATGTGCTGGCTGGCAAAGGAAATTGCTGGAGAAGGGGAGAGAATTCTTACTGCTGGTGCAAAGGCTCTGGAGAGAGACGAATGTGTCACTGCTGAGAAGGATGCCATGGTGCTCGGGAAGCCGAGGAGGTGAACACATTTCAACATCCAGAGGAACAGGAGGATTCCCTGGAGCCATCTTGCCCTCTAAGGGAAGAACACAGCGGGTCAGTGTGTCCTGCCAATGATAACAAGGAGGTGTAGGCACAGGCACACACCTGTGAGCTATGCTGAGACACATGTCCATTTAAGGAGTTGTTTAGACCACAGGTCTCCCAGGGACACCGGGTCTCTCTGGGACACCAAGTGTCAGTATCTACAGAGGAACACAAGTCAGAAGCAGGAGTCAGGACACATTGTAAGACATCTTCAGGAGGGCCAGGCTGGTAGAGACAGCAGAGCATGTCTGGCTGGTTCCCCTCAGAGTTCCAGTCCACTGTGCCGTAAGGGAATGGCCGTGGTAACAGCGATAGGATACTCCCTCCTCATGTAACGTATTGCCAATGCTTTCCTTGAAGATAGTGAAAATTTAATCCTGTGATAACTAGGAGGGTCCCCACATTATAGCTTTGTAATCTATCGCTCAAATAAACACAGTGATGGGACAAAAGACACAGCAGGATGACCCAGGGGCACACTCAGAGTCCAGGTCCAACACAGGTACCATAACTCCTGGGTCACTCAGAAGTAGTGCACCTGCCTAAGGCTCGCTGGGAAAGGCCTTCGGTACATGGCCTCATCTACTTTCCCCAAGAGAAAGAGGGGAATGCCACATTCTAGAACTCCACGGGAGCAAAGGATCAAGGTTTTCAGTTTGTTTGGGAAATGACCAGCAGCCACCTCTGACAACTGAGGCCCAGGGAAGCTGTGAGAGGCTGGCACACCTGTGGCCCCTTCAAACCAGTAAGACTCAGCTGTGCTTGGGAAAAACAAGGATGATTGACAGCATAGCCAGTACTGGATAGGAGACATACAATGTGAGACCTGGGTAGAGCTGCACATTTTCTGGTAGCTGCAATTTAACAGGTGAAAATAAGCACGGTGATTTACTTTGCATTTTATTTAGACAAACACGTAAAATAACACGTGCATTCAGCACAAATGGGGACGTTTGCATATTAAATTTGTGAAATTCAACAAGTATTTTATATTTGGAGTAGGTCTCAATTTGAGCTGGCCATACTTCATTCTCTATACTCTCAAGGGGTCAGGGGCCATGAGACTGGAGAGCACAGCTATGGTCTCTCTGTGGACCCCTTTCTTGCCTATGTCTGATTGGAAGGATACCGGAAAGCCTTCCCACCTGTTTTCATGATCATATTTACTTATAGGATATCTATCATGTACCAAGAGGGGTATGCATACATATTCTTCCCCTCTCTCTCTCATCTTAGAAAACCCCTTAAGTTTTGTACCATGGTCTTATCTTATTTAAAACTTGAAGAAGCGTGGCCCACTCATGGGGTTAAAGAAAAGCTGAGGCTAAGGCCACAGGCTGCAGCTACAAGGACATCTGGACTCAGACAGTGACGAAGTGCTCTGAAGGCCTCCCATACATACGTCACAGTTCACTTCTCAGGTAACTGGCTCCAAGACCAGAGGCCATTTCCACTGCTGCTTCTGACTGGACTGTGATGCTCATCCTCTTGAAGTATGGGCGGGGTCGTTTGTGGTGTGGATGGGCTACCATTACCTGTTTCACCAGAGAGTATGACACCTGATGCATAGGTGGTTATGTGAAATATGCTTGGCACAACCATGCTTCTTTCAAGATGGTAAGACATGGCTGTGCTTGGGAAAAAATGGAGACCCAATGGGTAGGTGAAATACAATGGGAGCTATGGGCACATTTCCTGGTAGCTGCAATTTAACAGGTGATAATAAGCAGAGATATCTACTAAGTGTTTCATTGAGATCAAAATATGTAAAATAATGTATATTCAGAATAAAATGGAAATATTTGCACACCAAATTTATAAACTCCTTTATAGTTCGTCAAGCTAAGTCCTGTGGAGAGGAGAGTTAGAGGCACTCAGCTCTGATCAGCTTGAGCTGTACCCAGGGCACTGGGTGGTAAAAATGAATAATTTCATGGTGATGGACAAATGATGCAGGGCCAGAATGCTGATGTGAGTGTGGGGGCAGGATGAAGCTTTACCAGGTCAGCTCTTACTCAAGAGCTAAGTAAAGGCCCAGAAATTAGCACCAGGCTGTAATAGAATCCCCAGGGAAGAGGGAGTCATGCCAGGCAAGATTTTGGCAACAGCAAACATGACCAGAAAGATAGCACACTATGAGGGAAGAAGGGTGTGAAAGGGGAACCCATTTCGGAGGCCCAGTGCTCAGAGAGTATCCTGACAGACTCCTGTTTCTCCTCACTACACTCCATGAAGAGCTGCTCTGCCCACACCAGTGAGAAGAGCATCCTACAAAGTGTTTCAGAAAAGGAACTCCAGGCTATGACGGAGTCGGGATCCAGGCTGATGCATAGCTGTGGTTGTGGGGTAGCACAGACAGAAGCCCCCCGGTAGAAAAAGTGCTGATGAACACAGACACACAGGAAAGGTAGACCAGAAAGCCTGCCAGTGATGAGACAGTGAGGCCAACAGTGGAATAGAGAGTCATCATCTGGTCCCATGTTGCTGCTGAGGAACAGTCGTGAACAAGCTGCTAAACTTCCTTCCTAGAGCTTCTGGCCTCTTGGTGTGTGACAGACAACCACATCATACTATACCACACACAGCTCAGTAGATGCTAAGTGCTTGCAAGAAGGTCCAGGGGTGGCTGTGGCTGACCCAGCTCTTCTTTAACTTATTCTTTTACATATTTCATAGAATAACTGAGACTGAGAACAAAACATCCTAAAACAAAGAGAAGGCGCTTGGAACAGCCTGAGCTGCTCACTACTGTGTGGAAAGACATTACTCACAGCTGGGAGAACCTGAAGAGCGGCATCCTGGGGTTCTGTATGCTGGGGGAGCCATGTGGTGTTAGGCTAACGTGTCTTAAGACTTCCTGTTTTAGGACAGAAAGGAACAGAACTTCCTGTCTTGTGTGGATAAAAAGAAGATGATTGTCCCGACTTTTGTGATTGGCATACTAGACTCCTACAGGTTGCAGAAATTATAATTCAAGATGCAAAAGTGTCTGGAATCCTGCTCCTGGTGCTTAGCACGGAGATGGCCTATGGTGCTCTCCATGCAACGAGTCCCTGCTAGGATCAGCAATGTGCACAAAGCATGGGTTGCACAGCACCATGGGGGTGATGAGCAGGAAGTGGAGGAGGTAGGCACAGTAAGGGAGTTCCAGCTGCTCATGATGTGAAGATGATGTCTACCTGGTTTGTGCCTAGCCTTGGGACTCATGAGTGTTTATGGAGCTCAACACTCAGGCGTAGGAAGTATAACTTCAGGGTTTCCCTCATGTAAGGGCTCTCTTCTTAGCCTGGGAGGGCCCAGGACTGACTCATAAAGTCACAGAACTAGTGACATCTGCAAAGGGAAGATGATTTGTATTCTTGTCCTCCAGGAAGAAACTCAGATTGTCCTCTGTTTGGGATCCTTCAACACACAGCCCCCAGGCTGAGGAGTCTCTGGTGTTTCCACAGCTGGGCCACTCTGGTTATAGGAAGGTCCTGACACCCTCTGGGCCTCAGTTTCCCCAGCTGTAGCAGTTGTCTTGGGAACACTGTATTTCTGCTCCAAGGTTTACTGGGAGTATAGATGGTGAGAAGGTGGAGAAGAGAAGATGGGTGGAAGTTGATATACCCTCCAAGGACACAGGGACAACAATGGTACCACTTATCCAGAAAAGGAAGGCTGGAGCTGTGGTGGAGGAAGAACACCATCCTTGTTCCCTCAAAGGCTTCGCACTCAGCAGAAAAGAAATCTGGGCCCAGGGTTCATCACAAGAAGAGCCAGAGGGAAGTTATGGAGAAGAGGTGGAGCTGGGAGCACTGAGGTTAGAGGGGAACCAGTCCCCCCACTTTTCAGATTGTTCTGCGAGCACCTTGTCCAGGGTGTGAAGGTACTCTAGGTACAGGATGGTTCTGGGGCATTGACAGCCCTCAAGGTAGGTAGAAAAAAGACTTAGAGAATCTGTGGGTAGGTAGAGGTGTTAGCTGTGGCTATACCAGAGTAAGATAGGAATAATAGATTCAGTTTGCATATACCCGCTGTGGCATGAAGCAGTGGACCTCTGGGGAGCCTGGCTGGTTGTGATAGGATCCTCTAACCTACAGGTCTCCTTCCAGGAACTTATGGGGCCCATCCTGCATATTCTACTTAGTCTTCTTGGTAGAGGTCCCATTCTACAGATGGAAGTCTAGGAGATGGTGATACAGGGACTTAGAGGTGGTATTTCTCCCCTTCATGATCTCAAGTCTTTTCCTGAGCCTCGGAGTCATCACTTATAGAAAATACCTGCACCTAAGACCATCGCCAGATGGAAGGGGAAGACAGGTGTGATGTGTCTAAGCATGTTAGAGCCAGCCTCCTTACTGTAGACTATGTTGACTGACATCTGCTTCCTCATGGTACTGCAAGTCCATTGGCATCCCTGGCTCTTGAGTTCTGCTCTACATAGCATGCATGAATGCCCAGCTGGTGGGCACAAGTGAAGTTATCCTTATCCCTCACTGCTTCTAGTGCCACCTGTGAGCTCACAGCATTGCCATCCAACAGAAGAAACCCATCTCACCGAACCTTCTATGACAGATGTCATTGAGCAACATCAGTTATGGCTTCTTTTGGGTACCCTCAAATCCCCTATCATACCTGATTCCATGACACCATCAGACTCAGGTCCACATACATCTGATGAAATCCTTTGTGGAATTGGTCAGTGACATTCTCAGCAAGGGTAGTGAGGTGACCAGAGGCTGCATAGTAGGCCAGGGCTACCCCAACCATAGAGAGCTGCAACACAGGAGAGAAAGGTCCTCAGTTGACTGAGGGAGGACTCAGTGGGCATCCCAGACCCTCTGGTGACAAGTTGTCTGTCAAACATTAAATTGGTGGTTGAGGAGATGACTCGGTTGGTAAAGTGTAGGCATGAGGACATGTGTGCAATCTCCAGAGCCCATGTAAAAATGCCAGTCATGGTGGCACATGCTTGGAATCCCCATGTGCGAGAGACAGATGGGTGGATTCCTGGGGCTCTCCAGTCAGCTAGCCTAGTCTAACTGGTGACTTCCAGGCCAGTGAGAGACTGTCTTAAAAAGAGAGATCGATGGTATCTGAGAAATGACACCCAGGGCTGGCCTCTGGCCTCCACATGTTTATATACTGAAACACACATAAACACACACACACACACACACACACACACACACACACACACACACACACCACTACCACTATCAGATGCCAAGGAAACCTGATTTCAAATGCTATTCTGCCTCTACACTACAGTGGAGAACCACAGTGAGGTTGGAATTAGTACCCATAAGACTTCCTGATAAAAGAATTTTTCCTTTCAGATAAAAATACTTTAGTGTCATTGTTCTATGTAAAGAAACTATATCAGAGAGGCTACCTCCAGCCAGTGTCTCGGTGTTCTCCAGTAGCTGAGGACCCCCTTGGTGGCCATTCTCCAGAGCTGGAAACAGAGGTGGGTCACGTTGAGTACCAGGAACATCAGCTGGGATGGGACAAAAATAAGTGAGACAAAGGAAGGGTCAGCTAAGGGTTTTTTTTCAAGGTCTAGACTTCTGCCTGGTTCCGTTGCCCATCACCACTTCCGTGGGCATGGTGCAAGCCTTGTTCCTTCTCGACAGCATTTGATAACAAACTAGCCCTTCAGTAGGCACCTGGGCAGCTTGGTATCTCTTCACACTAAACACTCCCAGAGACCCAATTCCATGCGAAGCATTAAGACATGCTATTGACCCTGAGGCATGGGAATAAGGCATGTGGGTGTCCACAGCCACTACCAGCTCACCATGCCAGCCTACAATTTATTCACAAGTTTACAGGAAATTGAAAGCCATCAGCAGGGGCTTTGTGAATTCTCTATCCTCTTTGGGAACTCTGTGTACTGTGACTTTGTGGGTCCACTCTAACAATCTGCAAGCCTAATTAGAACCAAATTGGCTGTGAGTCCTCAGGGAAGGTGTGATACAGTGGTGCTGTGCCACATTATCCTGGAGACTGCCTCTCCACTCCAGTGGGGAACCATAGTGATGTTGGAAGTAGTTAGTATTGATAAAACTCCTGATTAAAGTATTTTTCCTTCCAGATAAAAATACTTCAGTGTCATTGTTCTGCATAAAGAGCCTGTATCAGCGAGGCTACCTCCACTCAGTGTCTCCATTTTCTCCATAGTATAGAGCCAAAAGAAAGGGCAGGGAACTGACCTGGTTTTCTAAACTCTTGACACTTTACCCAAAATGGCTTCATTTTTTTTCTGCATGAATTCTAATATTTTAAGATATCACACTAGCATACTATTTACCTTGTTTTCTGACTACTTTTTCTTTTTTGGTGCCTAAGGCAGGAGCCTCTCTTATTCCAGCCCTTCCCAGTAGGCCACACCTGTCCTTCATGCTTATCCCGTTCCAGTCTCAGCTGTGGCTACCTCTAACACTCCCTAGACTTCTTTCCCTTCCTGAAGCCAAGTAGACTTGACTTGTCCAACAGCAGAACATGGTTCCTTCAGAGAGAAACATGAAATAAGATCAAAGCCAGTGGCATACCATGGAGAGTGACTGCTGAGGCTTTTGACTGTTCACTGAAGCAAAATGAACCACTGGCACCTGGTGCTATGGACTAGGGGGGCAGATATCCCCAAATTAATGTTTTGGAGCCCCTTACCCCATAATGTCTCTATTTGGAGGCAGACCTCAATGGAAGTAGTTAAGACTAGGTACAGGCATGAGCTGGGGCCCTGTTTCTATAACACTGGGGTCTATACACATACTGAGGCCCCACATACTTTCTCCTTGTTCACTGGTGCAGAAATAGAGCCAGGCTGTGAAACAGTGAGAAGATAGCCTCCCACCACCAAGGAAGAAGTCTTCACTACAGCCCAGCATTGCCAGGACTGGATTTGGGGTTTCTAGCTGCCAGATCTTTGTTAGATAGATGTCTGTTATTTAAGCCACCCAGCCAGCAGGAAGTAGTCCTGTTCACCTGACAGGGATACGTGGCAGTCCCCAGTGGCTGTCTGAAATTTCAATAGTGACAAACCCTATGAATACTGTAACATTCTTATAAATGCATAGCTAGCTATGATAAGGGTTAGTTTCTAAATTTGGCATAGTAACTGATTAACAGTAATAACCAATAATAAAATAGAACAATCATAACAACACACTGTAATTATACCACAATACACTGTAAGGTTGTTTAAAATGTAGGCGTCGTTTACTTCTGGAATATTCCACTCCATATTTTCAGATTATGGTTGACTATAGAAAGTTAAATGTTGGACAATGAGGGATGACAGTCTTTTGCTATGGTGGCTGGGGCTGACTAAGCCTCCACAATGAATTTAGTACATTGAGGCAGTTGAATATTTGTGCTCATTTTGTATGTGATGGCTGGTTTCCCCATTGGGGATCTTCCTTGTCTCCAGTACCAACACTTATTCTATGATTCATACTGTATGAAAGGGACATAATAAAAATTACATGGGTGTGCCAATGGAGGGCCCTAGTTCCATGGAAGTAGAAGGTATTTAGCCTGGAGAGGTATTTAGCCCAGGTGGAGGCCCAGTTCCCTGTGTCCATGCAGGAGGCCCAGGACAGGTGAACTCACCTCAGAAAGCTTAAGAAGGTACTGCGGGACTGAGGCATTATAGAAGATGCTGAACGACTCTACCAAGGATGAGGGGACAAGCCCTCCTGCGGGGAGCAGCTCTGCGCCTAGGATCACACTTGTGAAGAGTCGTGTTGGAGGGTTGTAGAGAGTGAAGTGCACAGTCACGGCCCTGGTGCCCCGATCAATCCACCTGTTGGCCCTGAGGGTGGTCAGGGCTGAGTGGGCTTCATGCCTAGAAAGCAGGTCAGGTTCAGAGAGAGGACAGGAAACAAGGTTTGGGAGTCCAGGGAAAATCCCATTTGTGGAACCATGCCCACTGTGCCCAATGCCAGCCTTCATGGGGACAGATGACCCCTAGACTTCCGCTTTTTGCACAGACAGTCCTCCTGTGGGCTAGGGTCCCCACCAGGAGCCCACTGACCCTCTTTCCCTCCTCCTCCTTGTCTCTGCAGCAAGGATGTAATCCCAGCCAACAGACAGTGACTACCTTCACCTGTGCCCTGTGAGGGAGAGATGCCCAGCAGCCCTCCCCAAGGGCTCGCGAATATTCAAATCCTTCTTTTCACAGTGGGCTGCATGGATAGAAAGAAACTATACTAATTCATATTTAGTAGCAAATCATGTCCTTTTTGGGGGGAGGCGGTCTGGGCACACTACTATAACTGAACAGATTGATTTCCTATTCAAAGCCCCATTCTGTGGTGTAGGCTGTGCCATGAACTGGGCCTAGGGCATCCTGTAGAACTGGCAGGGCACCTGACTACAGGCTGGGCTATAGGAAGCATAGTATATGTGTGCCGTATCTATATATGATGGAAAACCCACTCCTCATCTGCTCAGTGCAGTTAAAGGTAACCTCTGTGATGTGAATGTCCTTCTGTATGCTGTGAATATGTGTTGCTCTCATTGGTTAATAAGGAAGCTGCTTTGGCCTATGGCAAGGCAGGGTAGAGTCAGGCGGGAAATCCAACCAGAGATACAGGAGAAGAAGAATGGAGTCTGGCAAACGCCATCCAGCCGCCCAAGGAGCAAGATGCTAGCAGATCAGTAATGCCATGGCCTCATAGCAAAATATAGATTAATAGAAATGGGTTAATTTAAGTTGTAAGAGGTAGTTAGTAATAAGCCTGGCATTTATAATTAATGTAAGTCTCTGAGTGATTATTTTATAAGCGTCTGCAGGATAGGGCAGGACACACAAAAGCCACTGGCTACACATCTGTGCTCCCCTAGGAGTTAGGGGAGGAATAATCAAGGCCACGTGAGCACCCTGCTTGTCACACAGTGAGCAAAGGACAGAGATTCACCTGCCTCCATGACTCTGCAGGCTCTGGCAGCCACTCTTAAAGAATGTCCCGTTCTGTTCTCCTCTATGCACTTGGGTCTGAACACTGGAGTCTGAGTTCTTCCACACCGTTGTTCTGAAGCACTGCTCAGGCCCTAGTAGTCCTGGCCTGCCCAGAAGCTGAGCCCACAGCAGATATGCCTCACCTCACAGCGTGGGGCCTGGGAGCCTTTTGCTGATGCTCACTGACCTTGTTCTTCCTAGGCTGTGCATGGAGCTCTCCTTCTTCACCCCACAGGCCTCAGGACCACCAGGGGTCCCATTTTGGTCCTCAAGGTCAAGGTCATGACTCTGTGTAGGTAGTGCATTTTCCGTGAGCTCTGAGAATGGCCTGGGAGGCTATACCACAAACCACCAATCAAGTAACCCCCCAATCAATCCCTGTCCCCAAGTCCATCTGCATTGTGGGGCTCCCAAGCTCTATCCATACAGAGTACAGCCAACTATGTAGTCAGGGACCCTACCACTCTCAAGGACCGTTCTGCAGCCTACTTCATGATCTCTGGGATCAAGACTGTGCCTGCTGAAGGCTGCAGCAGAGGAGTTAGCTGTGTGGGGCTGGCCAGTCTGCAGAACATTGCATTTATGGAGTGATGCTGTCTCTGGGCACCCTTCCCCATCAGAAAATAATACAAAATATTCGAGTTTCAGGGTTTTAGAAGAAAGAGCCTTCTTTTGCCTAGAATGCCAACTCTAGAAGTGAAGAGAACAGTTCTGGGGAAGAATGCAGAGAATACAAAAGGGTGCTTGGGAAGGGCAGAAGGAAAGTTGGCCCTGGCACCTGGAAATCTCACACTACCTCCCAACTGTCCGAGGAGTTTAACTGATCTGCCGGCCCCTGTCCTCGAGTCTCCCGGTGTACTTACTGTGCATGCGGTACTGGAAGAAACCTTCAGCTGCTTGATCACAGGAGGGCCTATGAGATGGCACTGCCCTCCGAGAGCTCCAGGCTGAGAGAGGAAGCGACACAGGGTGTTAGAGCACTGTGACCTTCGACTGCCACTGTACAGCGTCGCTGACAAGGGTCGGGGAGCACAGGTCACTGTAGCATGAATCTTAAAAGTCTTAACGAGTTCTTATTAATATAATCAAACCTCAGCCAGGTATTGGGGTGAACACTGGAAGGTTAGAGAGACAGAATAAGCCACAGCTATCTCACCTCGCTGAATCCTCAGCTGGTCTTGTTTCCTCAGACTGGATGCCCCGAGCCCTCATCCAGAATGGGTCTCAGCTGAACTGCTGCTAGAAGCCTGAAAGCTTAACCAGCCACATGCTTCTCCAGGCCAAAGGCTTCTCCAGGCCAAAGGCCTCTAGTTTCTGGTCCTCACGCTTTATATACCTTTCTGCTTTCTACCACCACTCCCTGGGATTAAAGGTGTGGCTTTCTGGGATTAAAGGTGTGTATCACCGTGCCTGACCGTTTCCAATGTGGCCTTGAACTCACAGAGATCCAGAGGGATTTCTGTCTCTGGAATGCTAGGATTAAAGGCGTATGCTACCACTGCCTAACCTCTATGTTTAATATTGTGGCTGTCCTGTTCTCTGACCCCAGATAAGTTTATTAGCATACACAATATTTTGGGGAACACAATACCACCACAGGTCACTGCATCTGCAGAGCCAGAAGTTCATTGTCCTGAGAACCCGAGGGAGGATGCAACCAGTACTCCAGAAACCAACTTTCTGCAGATGCAGCCAACACCCCACCCTCCAGCCTCCTCTTCAGAAAAGGAAAGCATTCAAATGCCTTCCCCTTGAAGTCTCCCTCATGTGAAGGATCCCGGGCATCCCCATGACACTCATGGAATACAAGAAAATGAAATGAGGGATGATAAAATGACAAAATGTTTGAGGAACGTAGGACAAAGATCTTATATTTTTCAAAAAGGGGAGAAAGCGAACTATGAATGAGAAACAGGACAGTACAAGCTCAGGACCAGCCTTGCCCCTTTCTGGAAGCTTCCCTAATGCTGCTGCCTCAGCCGTGGGCTCCTCTTCTGCTCTGGGGACTCCTGAGCCCTTGTCATGCTGGGAGTAAGCAGGCTTCTTCCTCAGTCTCACCTTGAACCCCTGTTAAAGTGTCCAAGCCCTGCTTGGGCTGATAAGCATTGACTGGAGAGCATGAATAGCTTAGGAAGCCATCATAGGCCATCATGGGCCATCACGGAGTCTTAGGAGACTCCAGGCAAGGACACTAACAGGTTGCTTTGCCTGCCATGTTGCCATGGAGCAGGCCCTATGCTGCCTTGTGGTTCCCCTCACTGCCATACGGTTTCTGACAGACAGGAAATGAATACCCACCTGAGCCCCCCGGGCTCCAACAGAGGGTCCTTCTGGGTGCAGCCCATCCAGCAACGTGCTCAGAGTCCAGTCCCACCAGTCATCGGTGCTGCTCAGGTCCTCAAAGGAGTGTCTGGCATTTTTTAATCCAAGAACAAAACAAAAAGTGTGCATGAATCCATAAGAACAACAAGGGAAAAGTTGGTTGCTTTTTTCCTGCCATTTTTTTCCCCACCCACGTTTTAGGGACTCTGCGAGAATTAAGCCAAAGCAAGCTGCAGTATGAGGTACAACTCCAGAATTCACTTTCCTCCTCAGTGGCAGAGGGAAGAGAAACAGCAGGAAAAACCACTTGTTCATTAACTCGCTCATTCACTCAACAAACATTACTGTGTAACTACTAAGCACCAAGCAGTCTTCTAGACACTGGGAAACAAGATCAAATTCCTGTCCTTCTGTGGGGAAACAAATTATGTATATATGTATGTATGTATGTATGTATGCATGTATGCATGCATGTATGTGTTTAGGTATGTATGTACATGCAGCCTATAATAAAAGGGTTTCAACTTATAATATTTTGACTTTACAGTGGTACAAAATTTCTCCTGCCAACACTTTTGTTTTTCATTTTTAGCACAGCATCCAATTCCATGAGATGTTTAACAGTTGATAATGAAGTAGGCTTGGCCTCAGCTGAGGTCACCAACTGGGGGCAGATGGACTGTCCTGAGCACTGTTGGTGAAGGTCAGGTTAGCCGAGCTACAGGGAACCGGTCACTTGAGCTAGTGTGCACCAGGCAGAAAGCCAGCTGCAGGCATCTCTTAACTCCGTGTTCAGGGACATGACCTCCATCACCTGAGGAGAGCCACAGCAGAAGTACTCACACCAGATGCTGGCAGGCCTATGTTTCCTGCCAGAAAGCCTCTGCCTGGGTGGCAGGCAGGAACCCCTTAAGAGTAGCTTGGGAGGTGACTGGGGGGGGGGAGGTGTTGTAATATCTTACAAACCATGTTAAAAAAAAAAGCTGGACAGTTTAATAAAAAAAGAAATCAAGGGCAAGGAAAAGCCTTCAAATATGTTAATAGAGAGAAACAAATAACCCCACCAGCAATTTATATATACTGTAAATCCACTCAAAATTTCCAGAGCATATGTGAGCAAAACCCCAGGAGCCATTGATCTGACTCCTTTTAGTTCCTTCCTTCCTTCCTTCCTTCCTTCCTTCCTTCCTTCCTTCCTTCCTTCCTTCTCCTCTTCTTCCTCTTCTCCAAAATTTTTATTTATGACCCGCCCCATCCCACCCCCGTGTGTGTGTGTGTGTGTGTGTGTGTGTGTGTGTGTGTGTGATGTGTGTGCAGGTAACAACCGCAGAGGCCAAATGAGAGAACTGAGTCCCCTGCAGCTGGAGTTACTGGCAGTTGTGAGCTGCTGGACATGGATGCTGGAACTGAACCTGGGTTCTCTGGAAGAGCACTACTCACTCTTAACCACAGAGCCTTCTCCAGCTCTAATTCCCTTTTCTTGGGTAGAGATCATCTCCTACCCATTCAAGTGTTTGTTTTGTACAACTGGAGCCTAATCTATGTAGGCCCCCGACTGACTGCTAGTTCTCAGTCTCACACTTCTCCAAACATTTGGCCAAACGTCTTGTCAAATTCTGGGGGGGGGGGGGAGCTGCAGAGGTATCTAGAGGCTGTGATGAAGAAACAGTGCATTTCCCGGCAAGGAGGAGAGAAAGGGGCAAAGACAGGGTAGGGCCCAGATAAAGCCCTGAAAATAGTTTCAACCTCTGGGAGAGAGCACTAGACAAAGAGAAGGTGGAAGAGCCGGAGGCAGGGAGGGTTGTTTGGCAGACAAGCTGGCTACATACTTGTCACTTAGTATGTTCCATATCTGTTGTAAAAAACAAACGAGTGACATTTAATATCCACACCGAGTTCCCATAACACTTAAAAATTTTTTAAAATTTTGTTTATTTTTACAAGTATGGGTGTTTTCCTTGCATGCATGTCTGTGCACCACATGGGTGCCTGGTGCCTTTGGAGGCCAGATGGGGGCACTGAATCCCCTGGAACTAGAGTTACAGATGGTTGTGAACCAGAGTTAAGAGTACCAGCCAGTACTCTGAACTGCTGAGCCATCTCTCCAGCTCCGCACAATACTTTTGAAGGTGCTGGGAAATCAACCCCGAGGTGGCTTTGCCCATATTTAAGCATCACTCTCTGATACTTGCTCCGTGTTGGGACATCACTGAAGAAACACCTGTGTGGTGACCCAGAGCTCACACATCCCCCACCACAGGAAGCATCTCCTGCGCATTCCTGCTAAACTGGAGAGCAGGAGGTGAACTGGAGGATCCAAGCATGTCCTGGTCCTGTGTGTACTAATTACAGCGATTCTATCAAATGGCCCACAGTGGCAGTGCAGTGAGGAGAAAAGACATGAGCAATCAATCTCAGCTCACTGGGATGGAGCCCGGCTATGCCTCCAGTTACCAGCGCCTACCTCATGGCTTAGTTTTGTTTTGTTGTCTTGGGATTTCATGAAGACTTTGAGTTCAGAAGTACTTCAAATACAAATTAAATGTCACAAGTCTGCTATTAGGGTAATATTTTGTTGTTGAAGAAATCTAGACTCTCCTCTTCTGAGGTTTATAGAGGAGGACACTGCAGCCTGAAGCCAAAGGAGCCACGAGAGCCCTCCCTGGATTCCATAGGATTCACTTCTCCTGGGCTTGGTCCCCTGCTCTCTCTGGAATGCTACAAATACCAGCCCCTCAGGACTTGTTGATTTTTAGGATTAGGTACTGGGGGATGGGTGAGGCAGACGGGGTCCACTTTATAAACCTTCTATTTTGAACCAGGATATATAAATATGGCCTGCCTGGTGACCAGACCTACAAGAGGCAGTGAGGTTTCTCTACATTGTGGGAAACATAAGGTGTTTAAGCACACCTGGGTCAACATCTCAGGGGTGTACCTGAACATACCAGGCCCAAGTGCACACAGGGATCTTACAGATATTATCTCAGCCAGAATTGACTATCGAGAGGCATATGAGAAAGGTCTGGTAAAAAGAACACCATGAAATATGAGATCGAAGTAAATTAGCCAAATCAGTGTTTCTAGCGTTTTGATTTCCATGTCTACAGAAAATGCCCCACATGGTCTCTTTGCTTTGCTCACAGCGCCCCCTCCTGGCACAGTCTATGCACCTGTTCAGTTGGAAGAACTAAGTTGTTAGAGTAGAAAGCTTTGCCAGATGGGGCACAGAAAATACCATGTAGCTTCCCCAGAGCTGCAGCAGTAAGAAGGGAGATTACTGAGCTATGGCAAGTCCAAGTATTGGGACTTCCAGGCAGGACCTTGTTAAAGATCAATACAGTCATAAAAATAAAGGGAATGGCATTCGTGAGTCACCAGATAACAGAGTACCAGTGTTCCTCTGTCTTACAGAATCTAAAAATATGCCCTTAAATCAAAAAGATGAAATGGATTTTACTACCGCCCTCTCCTGCCCCAAAATGTGACAAATATATTTATATAAAACTGAATGAGAATCAAAGGCAACACATTCATGAAAATGCTACAGAAATGAGTATTAAAATATTCCCTACAGAAAGAGAAAGGGAACTCCTCAACTTGTGGAGTTGTTATCCCTGTCACTAGGAAGCAAGCAACTATTCATATTGCTGGAGTCAAAGTACCTTGGAGAAATTGCCTGAGTTAGCAAAATTCACTAACAAAAGAATGTTCTATTACGTGTGTGCACTCATCTCTTTGGGCATCCTAATCTGAGAGGTGTCGAGACCCCCAAAATATCCACATGGCAGATGCCACGAGAGTGTGCCTCTACCTTGGACTATTTACTTGGTTAGTGTTTCCTTATGATGGAAGTCTGTTGCATTTAAAAGTAAGAAAGCAAATGAACACTCAAGACGTGGTAGAGAGCTTGACAGAGCATGGCACTTTGAAATCGGGTGTCACAAATCACAAACTGCAACTGTAGCCTTTGGTGGAAGAACACTGATGCTTTTCTGCAAAATAGATGGTATCACTCCTTGTTCTGAGAATTTCTTTCATTATTGACCCCAAATGAGATGCCAAACACATGCCCAAAGTCTGCACATGGAGCCTTCTGTTAACGCGGGTAATTAGACAGCCTTTCCCAGACTTCATCTGCAGCCGTGATGAAGACCTTTCTCTAAACTCAGTCTGTAGAGGTGAAATGACTTTAGGAGAGGGTAGAGGGTCTGTAGGGCGCCCCCTTCTGGAACAAAGCGAAGGAAACTGTTTCTGGAACCAGAAGTTGGAGTTCTCTTTGGGTGTGAGTGCAGTGACCATGAACTAGTGCCACATTCCCCAGATCTGCAAGAGCTCCCCAAGCCTCCTACCTTGTAAATTCCTTCCTGATGGCTTGATTGAGAGAATATTCACCTGGAGAGACTCTCCCATATGTTATAAACAAAAGCAGCAGCAGCATGAGGCTGTGCACGGAGATGTCTCTGGGAGGAGAGATTTGAGAGTTAGCATCCTTGGAGACCCTGGGGGTCTACATACTCATTTCCCTCACAGAAGTGTTTCAAGGAGCAGGGCATCTATGCCCCTGTTGGCATGTATTAGTGTAAGGCATGAGATGGGTTAAAGTTTGCATTTACTTTTTGCCTTTTTAAAAGAATCCTCCCCTCCTCCCCCCATTTTTATCAGTTCTTGGAGATCGTCGCACACTCTACTTTGACCATATTCATCTCCTCGCCCAACTCCTCCTAGGTCCACCCACCTTCCCTACCCATCAACGTTGTGTCCTTATTTTTATTTAACCATCAAATACAATTTGTGCTGCCGTTGTACTCTGGAACGTGTGGCCTTCCGCCAGAGCGTGATCAACCTACCTAGGCCATACCCTTAAAAAAAATAACAAAAAACCCCCCACAAAACCTGGCTCTCCTCCCACCATCTATCAATTGCCAATAGCTCCTTAGCTAGGGGTGGGATTTCAACACCTATGCATTGGTCTTGTTCTTCTATGTTATCAATATTCAGCTTTCCCAGCTCCATTTTTTGAAAAGACTATCTGTTCCTTGAATCGTCTTTATGTTTTTGTCAATAAACACGCTTGGACCTATTCGTGTGGCGGTTCCTGGGCTCTCTCTTCTGTCCCATTGATCTGGGCGTCTCTTTCATTGGTCTGTGACTTGTTTCTGCCAACAGCACACAGCAGCTTCTGCAGCTCCATAGCATATATTAGAATTGCACAGTGTCAGCCTTCCAACTTCATTCCTTTTCAGGATTGCTTTCATGACTGTAGTTCCTTTGTTCCCCCTTACTCATTTTGTTACCAGTTTGCTGACACCAGTTTTCTAGCGCCTACGGTATTTGGTGAGTGCCCTGAATCTGCAGATCAGCTTGGAACACACTGATGCACTGCCCTCTGCGGGTTGATGTGGGCAGTGTATTCTTTCTTCAGTTTTTCTCATCAGAGTTTTGTGGGTTCGGGTTTACAATTCGTGAATGTTTGCTTACATTTTCATTTGAATGCTTGGATTTCTTCAGCGCCACAGTAAACAGCGCTGTACATTCGAGTTCACATATTTTTCACTGCAGGCAGGTAGGAGTAAACTGCTTTGTATTGTGTGAGTACATGTGTGCGGGCTTTCACTTGTGTAGATGTGTGTGTGTGTGTGTGCCCGCGCGCGCGCTCTCACGCCAGGAGTCAGCTCTGGGTGTTGCTCCTCATGGGCTGTCCACCTGATTTTTAAGATAGGGCTTCTCACCTGAGCCTGTGGCTCACCCATTCTCCTGCACTGGCTAGAGAAGGATTCTCCTGTCTCTGCTTCCCCAGTGTTGGGATTTCAAGTGTATGCCTGGTTTTTACATGGGTGCTGAGGATGAAACTCGGGTCCAAATGTTTGTACAGAGGGCACTTTACAGCCAGAGCTTCCACCTCCTCGGGCCCCAGTTGACTTTTTTTTTCTTTTTTCTTTTTTTCTCTCTCTCTTTCTTTTTTTTTCTTTTCTCTTCTTTCTTTCTTTTTTTTTGTTTTTTGTTTGTTTGTTTTTTGGTTTTTGAGACAGGGTTTCTCCGTGTAGTTTTGGTGCCTGTCCTGGATCTCGCTCTGTAGACCAGGCTGGCTGGATCTCATGCCTGGCTCTGCCTCCCGAGTGCTGGGATTAAAGGCGTACGCCACCACCACCCGGCCTCCCAGCTGATTTTTAACATTGCCTGTTATCTTAGAAGCAAGTACCTTTTGGCCAGCTGCCAGTAAGCTGTTTGCTGTTTTTCCTTTGAATCACCCATCTTCCCTCCCACCCCACCCTCGTCTCACTGGCCCACATTTCCAACCTGATGTTTAGTGGAAACAGTGAGAGGGTCATCTCCACCGTGTTTCTGAGTATTTCATGGGTAAATTTGCCAGTTAGGCGACATCGACACCCTTTATTTGTTTACGGAAACTCTCTTCCCTAGTTCAAGTGTGTGAACTTTCCCCATTTCTTTCATGAATGAGTGCTTGATTCTGTCAAGCACATCTTGTGCATCTGTTGAGAGAACCATGGTTTTCCTTGCTCGGTCTGTTATGTGGGAGATTCATTGGCCACTTTTCTGCTCAGGTCTCCGTCAATCCATAGCTCCATTTCTTTATGATTGCCTTGCACAGTACCTGTTGAACAAGCTGGTGGTCTGTGTGTAGACTGATCAGCTTGCCTCCTCTTGTCACTATTCATTGTGATCCTAGTGGAAATTGCAGGTTACCAAAGAGAAAAAGGAAAGGAGCGGCTCTCGTCTCTTTGTGTGTTGACCGCTGTTCATGCACAATGCCTACATTCATCAATCTATTTAAAGTTTCAAAAATGTTCAGGTTCCAAGTCTGCCATTTGCTTTCCTGAGCCCTGGCTGGACCTTCCTCTGAAGAGAACATTTCTCCCCGGCTGTACGCTTCCTAGAGTAGAGTTAATTAGGGAAGGCAGGATGGGTAATTTCTTTTTCTAATGTTTAACTGGTTTCTGAGCATCTCTTATTTAGATCGGTGCCACTCTAAACCGTTGGCATTAAATATATTTCAGGAGCTTCAGTTCATACAAGTGCTGCCGTTGAGTTGATGCCAAGTTGCCCGTCTTTGACAGACACGGGACTCTTCCAGTGGCTGCTGAGCCCTAGGTGATGGCTGCTCATTCTCAATTGCTTCCCTGGTGAGGAAGTGATCTGAGCTCACATGGACATTTTCAGTCACAGACCTCAAGCCAGAAGCCAGGTTGTTTCTGGTTATTTTGTAAATGGACACAACCAGAAAAATAGCACTTTTCCTTTAAAAAAAAAA